>JAYJME010004536.1:0-10852 GCA_036873775.1 Costaria costata
TATTACGGGGGACCATAGTTAATAGGACCTACTGTAGACACAATAGGACCTACTGTAGGCACCAAAACCTATATATTCCCCTATTTTTGCTCACAGTATTGGGTCCATAGTTAATAGGATCTACTGTAGACACAATAGAACCTACTGTAGGCACCAAAACCTAATATACTTCCCTCTTTTTGCTAACAATATTTGGTCCTATTTACTATGGTCCCCCGTAATAACAACAACAAAAGAGGGTAGCTTACCACTTATTTCGAGAAACTGGTTGACACACCCTGCGTACGAGACAAATACTAACTATTAATACCACCCCAACCCTAACCCCAAGCCAATCAGGCCCAATCAACCATTTGGTTATATAAAGAGACTGCCTCTTTGTCTCGTAAATAGTGTGTCCCAACCATTTTGTCGAACAAAAGTGGTAAGTTCTACTGACAAAAAAAAAACACGATGCCAGCCACAATGGCGCCAGTCAGGACTCAGAACTCCGAAAAAAAAAAATCAAAAAAATGACCGCACGCAACCAACCGTAATACCTACGTAGCCAACTACTAATAGTGTACACTAATAACTAGTCGGCCAAGTATCGACAGCCAAACTCACAGCCAACGTTGGAAGTGACCAATATAGCCGTTGGAATTCCGTTCGTCGTTGTGTATATATACAATTTTTCGTTTTCTACCTTTACAGGAAAATGGGGGTGTTTTCGTCGGGTTAAGCTTGCGCGGTTTTGGAAAAAAAAAGGGATAGAGCCCCTTAAATATATAGAGCCCCCCGCCAGCGAGAAAGGAGCCCTCAGAAGCACGCGTCACAATTGAAAAATAAAAATAAAAATCGGATTACAGCAGTTGAGGAAAGCAGACCCGTCAGTCATAATACGGTGGCTCCAAAAAACATCCCTCCTGGCCATATACACGCACAGCAATAGAGAGTAGGACACACAGAGGGAGAATGTGAAACGTACAAGGAGGAACGAGGTGTATTGTTACGGGAGACCATAGCTAATAGGACCTACTGTAGACACCAAAACCTGTATATTTCCCTATTTTTGCTAACAATATTTGGTCCATAGTTAATGGGACATACTGTAGACACAATAGAACCTACTGTAGACACCAAAACCTATATATTTCCCCATTTTTGCTAACAATATTCGGTCCTATTTACGATGGTCCCCGTAATAATAATATTTCAAGAACATGCTGGATGGGTTCGGTAAGCTATTGTGGACTCGGTGCTGTACTGGCTGAGGTGACCCATCACGACACCTGCTACGCGGTGAACCAACTCACTAGGGCGTGCAATTAGCCGGCGGCGGTACACCTGACTGCGGCCAAACACCTGCTTCGCTATTTGAAGGGACATCCCGACCTAGCCATGGCTACAAGAGAGGGCTGTTCCGGATGACCGGCTGCACGGACGCATTGTTCACGGCCAACCCGGATAACCGCAAATCAACCTCAGGCTTCCTCTTCTTTCTGAACGGAGAGTCCATCAGCTTCGGGGCCAAGACGCAGACACTGGCTGCGGAATCAACATTGAAGGCGGAGCGGGTGGCAATTAGGTTTGGGGGAAAGAAGGCTACCTATCTCCCCAACGTCATGATGGAGTTGGAACTCAAGCCCTTCACCTTGGTTCTCATCAACTGCGACAGTACCGGTGTGTTGCACGTCGTGGAAAACTCGACGAACAGCTCGAGGACGAAACTGCTTTGCGATTCTTACCCTTAGCGAGCTGGTTAAGAGCGGCAAGGTCGCCATCCACCACGTGCCGACGCAGCAGATACTCGCCAACTACGCGACCAATCACCTCGCTAAAACGCAGCTATGCTCGTTCCTGCAACAGATCAGGGACTTGTCGTGCTGAGCACGGATTGTTCAAACGAGAGAGATCGACAATCAACGTCTACGAGATCGGTATACACGACGGGTGATGTCTCTCTAAAATAGTGTTCGTTGTCATTGACAGCCGTATAGCTGCTGGCAGTGCCTTTGTTCCTTTCTTTGCGGGCGGCAGGAACTTTGGGAGACCGTACTATGCTTGTTGCGAAATGAACGGAGTCACTGTTGTAGGCTACTACGTACTGGTATATTATATTATTGGTCAAATAACTGACCGAAATATTGTTTGCGTTCTGAGTTTAGTCTTGTAGGCTAGTAGGTAAACCTGCATATAGCTTGCAGGTGGTACAGGGCGGGAAGAGACGTGGCAGACTGATATTTGGTATTTTAACCAATTTATAGGTCAACTAACTGATCTCTGGGGTATTGTCCTCGCATCTTATTTTGGTAGCTTATGTAAGCGACGGGTAGGATTTGTGACAAAACTACAGCCATATAGCCACCTTTCATACACGGGCCTGAATGTATTGTTCAACTATTGCCTATGACCATCTAAAAGCCATTGTTGTGCAGGTCTTCGAGATCGCAAAGTATTGCAGTAAGTATTGAGTTATACGCAGCTCGCGGAAGTTGAGTGTGTAATTGTTTCATTCGATGTGGAGTAACACATTTACACAGTTTCACCTCCATCGAAGGGCCGTGTTGGTGATATGTCCTTCGCTACAACAGTAGCCAGTAGCCTACGGAGGTGCTGATCGGCAACTTAGTCGTTTATAGCCAGCGCTCAGTAGCATGGAGTAATACTAAGGCACCAATATGACAGACTATCCACGTACTGTTTACGTATAAGAGTGCTACAGTCTGGCAGCCCAAATGCGGCGAGTTAGTGCCTGTTCAGACGTCGGCGCATTGCATTCGTAGTCGTATGTTGAAGCGCCTTACGAGAAACTTTCGTCGGATGATTGAGATGTCACAGAGCAGCCATCTTACCAGAAAGAAGTATCGACCTCCACAAGCACATATCCAAGGAACATTGCTGTGGGTCGGTCAGTACAACGACCCGGTACTAGCCGTATAGAGCGTACATCGTGCCGAGACCTGACTGACGATGGCATGCCCATCATCTCACTCTCGCCTATTCCTTCTCTTTCTCGGCCAGAGAGCGTTTTTTTCAATATCGGCATATCTCTTCTAAGCTGAAACTCACAAGCATACTTGACTAACAGCAAAGCCAAGCGCTAACCCTTGGAATAGCATTACTACTCGGCCACGTGCATCGCCAACATATGCGATTTGTTTTTAGCTTTTTTAACAACTCACCGGTATCGATTCAAACATGTAGTATAGGCTGAAACCCATGCTGTCACGTGAACAACACTGCTGTAATTTGGAGAGCTGTGAGCTGGATGACTAAAAGTCGCCAGCTAGGTACTACTACGGGGGACCATACTAAATAGGACCAAATATTGTTAGCAAAAATAGAGAAAATATATAGATTTTGGTGTGTGCAGTAGGTTCTACTGTGTCTACAGTAGGTTCTATTAACTATGGACCAAATATTGTTAGCAAAAATAGGGAACTATATAGATTTTGGTGTCTACAGTAGGTCATATTGTGACCCATGCTACGATAGAGGTGCACCATTGTTTTTCCGGGGCTCTTTACTTTAGGAGCTCCATATCACACCCAAAAACTGCTTTTGAGTACACTGGAAGGGCAGCCCGAAGAACAAACCCATGCACTAGGCATTGAAAAAAGTCATATTGCTAAACAATATTGGCATTCGGACGATTTTAGGTTAAGGAGCCCCGTTATTCAGAAACAAAAAATCCAAAAAGTGCAACCTCTATCGTAGCACGGGTCTTGTGTTTACAGTAGGTCCTATTAACTATGGTCCCCCGTAATAGTTTACTTGCCCTGGTACCTGGTAGGTATTATCAACTTTCCCCTACGACGAGATGAACAATTGTTTGTTTTGAATCTGAAGTTTTTGCCTAGGTAAAAGGCCACTTTAACTCCGTCAGCTCTCATTGCAACAAACGACGCTGATGCATACCTGTCACCGCCGCCTGGGACATCTGAACGAAAGCACTTCGAGACCAACCGGAGTCTGGGGTTTCATTCTAAGGAAACATTTCGCCTAGCAAGACCTGTGCTCTAGGAAAGGGTGTACAAAGCAAACATCCAAAGACAACAACGGTCACCACCACCGCACCATTCGAGCTTGTCTACACCGATCTTGCCGAGAGCTTCCAGGCCAACGCCATGGACGGTTCACAGTACATCAGTAAGTTCACCGATCATCACACAAGATGGAAAGCAGACTACCCCATTCGATGCAAGGATCGGCGATCGACACCCTCTCGTACTGTTATTCAAGGCTATGCCATACCTCTAGGGGTGAGTTTGCAACGATGGAGGTGCGACAATGGAGGAGAATACACTGCGGGATACCCCAGGGGTTTGTGTAAGCAGATAGGCACAGAGCAAACATTTGCTGCCACCAACACTCCTCAGCAGAACGGGATGTTCGACGGTAGAGCCATCAAAACATGGTGCGCTGTATATCAGTCGACATCGACATGCCCAAAATTATATGGGGAGAAATCTGCGAAACAGCAGCCTACATCATCTATCATTCTCCGCATCGGGCGCTTGGAATAAAATCAGCCTACTCTCAAATGTACACCAGGAATCCAGACCTGCCATCACTGCGTATAAATTGGTGCTCGCGCGTTCGTGCACAAAATAGACGCATGTACACAAGCTATAGCAGAAATCTTGGGAGGACAGCCGCTCCGACCGCATTTAAAACCCGAAGACGCGGACGATCTCTGAAACTCGTAACGTCACTTTCATTGAGATATTTCTCGAAAGACACCAACTGCGGAGAGAGGGTAAAAGCACAATTCGACGCGAGCCGACGAGAGAAGAAAGTGCTGACTCCTGCTCGCGATAAAACTGCGAGGCACATGTCTTAGTGGGGACGGGGGAGAAGAGCCCGCTATGTGACCCCAGATCTGAGTTACGACTACTTAGGAGGAAGTGGGAAAGGAAGGGCGAAGATAATAAATTGGACGGGGGAAAGAATGCCCAAGACATTACCACCCGTTGGACACGATAATACTGCTCGAGACGAACGAGAAAGCTCTCCAAGAAAAATTACTTCATCACTGGGACGTTCTTGGGCATCTACTACAATTTAGTTCACCAGGCAAAAATCAAGATGCAACAAAAGGCTTTTTAGGCACTATCCACTGCATCTGATAAGCAGGAACGTACAGCTAGCACCGGAAATGCACCAAGATCACCGGCACCCTATTCAGAGGACGCATGCATCCAGTTCAATAGGATCATCATCCGCCACGCACAATAGTAATGTTATGTCAACGGGGACATTGCCTTCTCAGAGGACATCGGCACAGCCAACAATTCCACTGACAAGATCACTACGATCGACAAGACCAGCAAGAGATGCTATTAATAGCAGCAGGGGTTTCGATGCATGGACGTTGCAGGAACTGCAACGGTCGGGGCCTCATAACGAAAAAACCGACAAGTAATTATTCACACGAGCTGGGGACACGCTTCATTCGTTTCGCACGCTTGCATCACACAAACGGGAGTTCAACCCAACCCGGATCCATCCACCATTGCTCTGCCCAACACATTCAAGGAAGCTATGGCATCCCAATATGAAAATTAATGGAAGCAAGCATTAAATCAAGAAACGGGCAGATTGAAAGAGAACGCCGTCTAAGACCTCTTTCCTTTGAAGGCTGGGTTGACAAAGTCAAAAGCGAGCTTACCTTCAAAGGAAGACTACAGTAGTGGTGCAAGGGTGGTCTAGCATTGACTGCGGAGCAACGTTCGCGCTCGTATGTCGCATCGAAAACCAACGTCTACTCATGGCTGTCAGCACGCAACACGGATGGGACATCAACATGTTAGGTGTAAAGAGTGCGTTCTTACAAAGAAAAATCGACGAGGAGGTATTCGTCAAACAAGCTCCAGGGTGCGAGATACTGGAAGCCACAACTGGACTACAGCACCAACGATAATGAAATTCAAGCAAGCTGTGTACGGTGTAAGGACCGCCAGCCATGTCTGGCACCTCACCCTGGACACGGCATTTAAGAGCATCGGCTTCACCTCCACGAAAAGTGACCCATGAATGTGCATCTAGGATACGGGGGGGGGGCGTTGTGCTTTGTTGACAATGTAAGTCGATGATATGCTACTGTAATCACTGGATCGGACAAAGTTTCCTTGGACAACTCAAGGGAAAGCTCATGGCGCGTTTCTCGGTGATGGACTTCGGGGAAGTTTCTCTCACGGCCTTGGAAGTGAAAATCGCACGCGACCTGAGCCAGCGGACACTCCGCATCAACCAAACTGACTGCACACGCTCCATCCTGGATCGGTTCGACCTGAAGGACTGCAACCCGGTAAATAAATGCACTGAGTACGGGCGCCACATTCTCACCGGATCAACGAACGGATACATTGCTCGATGAAGACGGAATCAAGCCATACCAACCATGGTAGGACGTCTTATCCTACCTTCAAGAACTAAATGATGGGACCTCTCGTACTCGGCTCTATAATTGACAAGGGCGAAAAGCAAACCCTCAACGGCTCACCTCAAAAAGGCGAAGCATGCTTTGCGGTGCCTCAAAGGATATCAGGAGCTTGACAGGGTCTGTAGAAGCGGAAACCTCCAATTTCTGGCATTCGCGGATGCGAACAACACTTTCTTACACCATCAGAATGTCATCCCCTATGGGGGCGCGAGGCAGTGAGGCAACACAGCTTGGAAAGCTATTGGTTTGCTTGATTGCTTCTCCACGGCAAAGAGTCGACGTGTGCCTGTTCGTGATTGTGTTAGGTCACTTCTTGTGGGAGACGAAAACGAATTAATGCAAGTTCAGTCGGCACGAACACCAATGTTTGACCTTGTATCGCCGATTTTGATGCGGAAGACGCCGAATCATTCTAGCGTTTGTTGGAAAGGGTCCGGTATCTCTCCAAGGAGCTTCCTAAAAACAAATCCTCGTCGAAACGGGCACAGTTCGAGTTTTTGGCGACTATCATAGCCAATTTCTGTGCTGGAGCGGATTGTTATCGCAAGTGTGCCGCAACGGGCCTGTTTTTCGTGGAATGAATTGGGATTTCAACCGCAAACGTAAATGAGCCAATCGGATGCATCCCAAACTGCGCTATGTTCGAAGCGGAACATTTCCTAGGAAGCTGCTTGAGGAGATGTCGGAAGTCTTTCGGACAAGCGGTAGACTGATTAGGACGGCTTCTGGGCCAAAATCGGCGATAAGAGTGAAAACAAAACGGTAGTCGGGCTAAATGGTTTCGTTTCTCACAAAAAGTGTAGTAAGGTTGGACGAGAGGTTACTATTTTGTCAGCGGGGGTGGCGCTTCAAATTCAGTGGGAGATTCTAAGACACTCGATGGAATGTATCTCATGGATGAATGTGCACATTTGGAAACGTCACGCAGAGACTAACTGAATTGTTCTTCGTAGAGCTACACAATTCGTCTTCACGCGCGTGAGCGTGTCAGCGTTCGTCCGCGCCTCCTTGCCGGCGCATTTAACATGTTTTTTTTCTTTCTCTTTGACACTCTTGTGCTGCAATGCACTCCAAGAAACTATCTTGCGTTATTGCTAATTAATAGTCTGGTGTGACCTCGGCGAAGGGCCGCATTGCCAAAATGATTTGCAATTTTCTTGGCGATGTACGAAAAGTTATGTCATTAACAGTTGCTTCTATTAGGCACGCCCTTGGTTGGTCGTGGGCTTTGCAACAGATGTTAGCGGTGACGGCTGGAGGGCCGCGTGGTATGTGCCGTTTTCTTCGTCCAGTTGTAAGTCATCATCGGCAACACCTGGCCCTGCTGGCCGTCACAGCCATCCCACCACAAAAGAACAGCACGAGGCTGGTGAGAAAGTGATTCCGGGCACCCTTGCAAGGACTAACAAAGCAGCTACAATTAGTCAGTACTCGCGGTGAGATTCACTCACGATGTGTTGGTTCTGATTATATGCACACAAAATTTCCCTAGGATAGCACGCTGCGTGCTTGGTGAAAGCGTTTCCGAGATATGCTTCGTCTTGTGTGTTGTTCTGCATGCGTACTATGTACGTATAGACTTCGAAGTACCAGGTATCAAACGCTGTGCTGTGCCCCGACGAAATCGACTACTCGTCGCCATTGATGTTTCGCGTCGTCCCAGAGTGTTTCCGTCAAATCAGAACACTTAAATTTGACTATTCGGAACATTCCTTCAAAAATGGTAGCAATCAGAACCCTCCTTTAAACGTACATTGACCAATAGGAACCTTCCTTTAAAAAGTATTGACCAAGCAGAACACTCGTTAAAAAATGTTTGTTATTGATTGATCATAAACCTGCGGGCACGCAATCCCTATAACTCTACTCTGCTCGGAAGCCGGCGGTTTTCTCCCTTTCTCAGGGATGATAGGGGTCAACACAACAACACAAGTACCCATACGCCAACACGGCTTGACTCAAGAGCATCATTTACCAACCGGCGGGCGCTTTCGACGCGGCGGCCCAACCTTTGCTGCCGTGGACTGCTTCCCGTCGACATTGAACGATTGCCCCAACCCAAAGAAGACATCACGCCAGTAGAGGAAGAGCGACCGATGCGCCCTTTGTCACCTCCGGTCCCTCCGCCAAAATTTCTGATTTTGACAACAGCATCGAATGCGGGCCAGCATCTAATAGGCTTCCGCCTTCGCAATCGACAGCACTATAAACACCGCTACTTTTTAAGTCGGCGTCTCGGTGAGACGGTCCGGAAAAGTTGATCTCCACGCTTGGGGCCGACCGAGAATGCAAAAGCGGCGCTGTTTCTGAAAGAAGACCACGCGCCGATGAGCCCTCCCCCGGTCGCCCTATCTCGACCATGCCGCCGCCGCCGCCGCCAGCGTCGAGGGGTGAAGCGCCCTGCCCGTCCACCTACGGTTATTGCACGATGAAGAGAGTGGCGCGGCACGATGTCTATTATGGGGAACCATAGTACGCTAACCTACGATGGACCCAGTAAAACATACCGGTATAGGGGTAGGTTTGTTCGCAGACGGAGTAACGGCCCTCCGCAAACGGAGTAACGTATAAAAATGAGGTTTATTGCTAGAGAGAATCAGGCGTGTCTGCATCGGGGACTGGGGAAAGAGTATGGATTAATGAACGGGAGAGGCCTGCAGTCATTCCTTTTTGTGGAAGGCATCACGTGCAGGTCAACATCCCCACGTCGGGTGCGAGCGGGTATATAGCGGCTCTTGCTGCGAGCGGGAGCAGACGTGAGGGTTGTCGCTGGGATGGCCACCCAAGCCAGTAGGAGGTTGCGCCCATTTCTCTTCCGCCTCACCCCCCCCCCCCATTTTTTAGATGTACAATGAATCCCCTGTTTTGACTGACCACATTTGGTTCTGATTACCGCATTCCACCATAATAGTCCTTCGGGAGGAACGCCTCGCGCGGCTTGTTGAGTGCAAACACGTGTGTGATTAAGCAACGTAAGGTGTGGATATAGCGCAGGGTTAACCTTTTTTTACAGTTAATACTTGCAAAAATAGTGTTTTATCATTCTATCATATATACGTACTTCCAAGCAATTTGTCCCCACAAGCATGGGTGCGGTTCTACATGGGCTATACCTTTTTCTAAATGGGCTATACCTCGTCTCTCTCTTGGCGTTGAAGAGCTCTCTATGGTCTACGTAGGTCGGCGGCGTCGTAAAATCTATCGTTTTGCTGGAGATATTATCGGGCGTGGTCGTAACGCATACTGGTTGCATATTGTGCGCTTGTTGGGAAATGGCTTAAGTAAAGTTACCATATTCACTTAATTAAGTGCAAAGATGGCCGCAAGTGGGCGATGAGGGGGTACGGTACACTCGTAGTGGTGGGACACTGCGACTGGTGACACCAGTTTTGCCAACGAATATTATACATATATCAAGAGATACAGTGGGCTATATATATATATATATATATATTACGGGGGACCATAGTTAATATAACCTACTGTAGACACAGTAGGGCCTACTGTCGACATCAAAACCTATATGTTTCCCTATTTTTGCTAACAATATTGGTCCGTTAGTCAATAAGACCTACTGTAAACACAATAGAACCTACTGTAGACACCAACACCAATATGTTTCCCTATTTTTGCCGACAATATTTGGTCCTATTTACTATGGTCCCCCGTAATAGCATGACCCCCTGATGTGTGATTTCTTGGAAACCTTTCCGTTCGGTTAAGCCGAGAAACTTCGTAACTATGTTCTGCTCTTACCCCCGTCATCCAAGAACTCCAGCGAAGAAGCACATGCAGGCCATAAACTCTTCGTGAGATTGTAGTAAAGCCACCGAACGTGCTACGAGTAGATAGGAGCATAGGATCAGCACTAAACACACATGCCTTTATCCACGCATCAGACATGCTAGGCAGGGCCATAGGATCATCACTACACACACATGCCTTCAAGGCGCACCAACGATACTAGGTGGATACAGGCAGGGTCATAACATCAGCACAACATACGCATGTCTTCAACCCTTTTGACTACCGCAAAAACTTATCCCACACTCGTATTTCGAAGTAGTTTTGTCTCCAAAAACCGTTTCCGGCTCTAAAGGGGTTAAGACGAGCGGTCGTCACCGTCACTTACCTGCCAAACCTCGGCCCCCGGTCCAACCACCTCTCTCGACTCGTCCGTTTCTTCGGGTCGCTGTTGCTGCTGCTGCTGCTGCAAGCGTTGAGCCCTCACCATGTTCCGAGCGGGGGTGTCGCCCCGCTTCATGCCGTGGAAGGGGGGTCTACGACGATGCCCCCTGTCCCCGTAGAAAGAAGGGGGGTGGGGCGCGGTTTTACAGAGTTTAGGGGAGAGGGGGGGGGTGTACTCATATCATGCACGGCCGTAGTCGTATGACCATAGACCCTCGCATCCCTACTATGCCGGGA
>JAYJME010004537.1:0-10852 GCA_036873775.1 Costaria costata
GAATCAACCTAGAGTCTTTCCAAGCACAGCATCCACGCCGGCCGAGTCAACCTAGAGCCTTCACAAGCCACAGCATCGTAGCACGAGGTTCTGGTTCTGGTTCTGGTTCTGGTTCTGGTTCGGGTTAGGGTTCTGGTCGGGTGGTCACGGCCAAAACCCCCGTAAAGATTCACCATCAAGGTGTCACTATTAATAGGTCTCCTTTTTGAACCCTTGGATTTAGGCAGCTTGGTTGTCTCCAATCTGCCGCAGTCAAGAAGAAAGATAGGGTGGGACTTCGTCAAAAATTCGAGAATGCGTGTGGTCCGTGCAATTCAATTTTTCCAATCTGTTTCCGGCTAAAATATACCTTTCAAAGTACGACGAATTGCAAGATAAACTACTGTAACCACAGCAGTGGTGATCACCAGGGCTGGACGAACACATCCCGTTTTTTAGCAGTTTTTATTTCGGCTACTCTAAAATCCAGTAAGTTCCAGTCAAGTTTCAGGTTGCCAAGGGCAAAATCCGCTACGTAACCACGATTTTTTCGCGAAATATCGTTTCAACAAAAACCAGACATATCAGATCCGACCCCTCCCACGGCAGGCACCGTCCCAACAAATATGCACCGCTCTGACAGCCCATCACAATAGCGACGCTTCGCCCCCTTGTAATTTTTGTTGTGTGTACGTACACGGTGCTGGTGTTCCATCGATGTACACCATGACAGTCGTGTAGCTAGCTGTTGAATCGGGATAGACTGTGGCGCACACTTGGTATCTGGTAATATGCTTTCACAGCTGCCGTCAGCCATTGTTTTTTCGCACTAACGTACGTATGAGGATGGCTTTTTGTTCCATTTCAAAGCAATTCCTACCAGCTGAGAAGTTTCACAAAGGTCCGCTGAGCAGCAGAAACTCTACAGCAAGGGTCAAACAGCCCCCCGTTCCCGCATGCAATGTCGGGTTGGGTAATCGGCACTACTACACGTCTTATCCACGTTGTCGTACTCAAGCTGGTGAACCTTCACCAAGCCGTGGCACTAAACTCTCCGCCAATATTTTGTCGTTTGTTTCACGTGGTGTGTACAGCTAAGCCGAGAGTGTTCTTTTACCCTACCCAACTCTCCAAAGGAGATTCTTCGCACAACTACGAGTAACTGTCGGCTTAATTATCGGCGAGAATGGGGTGTTGCTCGCATGGCTCCTACACGAGGCGACCAAGCTTCAACGTCAAAGGCAAAAGGACGGCGGTTTACTGCAGGCAACATGCTGACGACGGCATACATACCCTAACCCTAAGCACGACCAGATGATATTCAATATCAAAATTAGGTGACGTAAGGATCCCGCAAGGCATGGTGGGACCTCCTAAGAGGTGGTGGGATCCCCTAAGAGATGGTGGGATCCCCTAAGGCATGGTGGGATCCCCTAAGGCATGGCGTGGGATCTAGGAAGAAATGGTGGGATACCGCTAGGTTTGCGGGATCCCTTAACTCGAGGGATCCCTTAATTCGCAACAGCATATTGACCTGTTGGTGAATATAACATCTCACGGAGTACCGGTAGAGATAGGCGGCGCCGGAGATTTAGACGCCGCCTTGCGGAATGGAAACCGTAGTTCGATTGAACCATACGGGGACAACACTGTTTCTAAGATAGCCGATGACGTGCGGCTCCGTCGCGCCTTTGTTTTCCCCCGGCAAGAGGCCGACCTGATCCCCGGTCTGCGCGTGTCCCCTCTGGAAGCTGCGGTTTCCCCCTCGAAGATCAGAACCATCCATGACTTGACCTTTTGGTCGTCCGTGCCGGGAGTTAACGGCGACACGGATTTCCGGTCGGCCCCGGCCTGTAAGTTAGGACACGTGTTGCGAGGTATACTTTGGTGTATCTCGCACTTGCGCCGCCCGTCGGTACCCCCTACCCTCATCCTGTTGGGCAAGATGAACGTGAAGGATGCCCGTCGGCAAATTCCCTGTAGAATGGTCTCGTTGCCCCCTCGTCGGGCACACGTTCCACGATTTGGTTGTAGTCGATAGGCGCCTACAGTTTGGATGGCGGAATAGTCCAGGATTCTGGTATTTGTTTTCGGCCGCCCCGGAACACTCTCACATCCACACGTCATTCCATAACCCGGTCGTTACCCCGTTTGGCCGAGGGACTACCGGCCACGTGCGGGTCAGCTCGCCGGCAGAAGGGGAATCTCCCGTTTCCTTGCCACCGGGGTACCGGGTTCCCCCGGGGGACGGGGGGGGAGCGACGACGCCGTTTTTCACCCGAATTAATGTACAAGATGCGGTTTCGGTAGAGCCTTAGTGTTCCATTTCAGGCGAGCGGTGTTTGCAGGCGTCGCAGAGCCTGGGATCCGAGATCATGGTTGCCTCCTCGGGGCGCGCCAAGCAGGCGAGCCGCCCCTGTTGGCACGAGCAAAGGTGTCCTCGTGGCACACGCGGCCCGAGGTGTTGGGATGGGAGCTTGATACGGTCACTATGACGATTTCATTTCCGCAGGAAAAACGAAGACAGCTGCGTGAGCTACTCGTGAACTGGCCGCGCGACCGTAGAGGTGCTTCGGAATCGAAGTTACGCTAGTTGGTGGGAAAAACTGTTGCACGTTTGCGAAGTTGTGAGGCCGGGAAAGTTTTTCGTGAGACGCATCCTGAACCAGTTGGGCATCCCCCCCGAGCAGGCCTGGATGAGCGATTCCGGGTCCCGGGAGGGGGGGGGGGT
Organism: Costaria costata; assembly: GCA_036873775.1. Lineage (NCBI taxonomy): Eukaryota > Phaeophyceae > Laminariales > Agaraceae > Costaria > Costaria costata. The sequence goes on from JAYJME010004537.1 coordinate 2,711, forward strand.
GGGCGTCCTCGGGTCGTTCACGGGTTTGCCTCGGTCGCGAGTTTCACGATGACCTGTCGTTTTGGCGTTTGATAATAGACAGGGTGATGGGCCCGGAGGGGGGCAGGTAGGTGTACTAGACGCCCCACCATTAAGCTTCTATTTGCAGTCCCACTCGCGCACGCTCATCAGTGATGCATCCGGGGAAGTGATGGGGGGCTTCTGTTCGGAGACAGGGTTATGGTGGAGGATGGACTTCAACGACGACACACGGGACCGACTTCGGGCCCATGTGCAAGGAAGGGATGATTTGTCTATTGATGTGCTGGAACTGCTCGCAATGATAGTCACGGCGTGGGCGTTCACGGTTGGTGTCAAGGCAGCACCCCAGTACGTAGGCGAGAGTATCCTGATGCGGTGAGACAATATGTCGGCCGTCCACTGGGTCAACCGTTGTAGGGGGGGACGCGAACTGGGTTGTCTAGAGATGCGCAGTGGTTGGTGCCACGTTGGAACCGTTCCGCTATCGCAAGTTGAAAAGGAGCATCATCAGGCGTCCCCATTTACTCGGAAGAGTACTTCTGTACAACTGCTTTTATGACAGGATGAAGTTTGATTCCATGTATCTTCTGGTGAGCACTGCACAGGCATACGAAAACAAAAGCACCGTGGCCAGCCGTGGCCGTCCCAAAGGCCAGAGTGTGGAGCCCTGGTGGTGTTGTGTTGGTGCTGTCGTTGTGTGTACCGCTGCTGTGCGGTTGCTTTTGAAAGCCCGAGGAAGATTTGTGGGTGTATACCGTCCTGCCCCCTGCGCAACTTCTCAATCATAGAGGCGTACCTCTCTCGACCCTTTTGAGATTTGTGTTCGGTCTTATTTCCTACAGCAGTAGGTCGACCTGGAAACATGGCACAGACACGCACACACAGATATGAACCGGCTGCAGCCGTCACAAAAGGAAGAGCTTGATGTGCGACTGCTGTTGTACCGTGGCTGCCACCATGTAGAAAGCTTGAGAGCTCGAGGGACGGTGAGACATAGACAGGCATGATAATACAGCAACAGCAGCCGCAGAGCATATCGACAGAAATTGTGACAGCTACGTAAATACGGGGAGCGCTTTGGGGACAACAGCAGCACACTGCCAACTGCCAACAGCAGCACGCTGCTGGCTTTCGTTAGGGTTGGTGATTGTGGTACTGCTGCTGCAACAAGCTTGGAGCGGACCCCTCTGATTGTGGTACTGCTGTCACACACACGCAGAAGTGGGGACCGCCGAGAAGGTTGAAACGAGACAATTACCTGGTACCTGGTATGCCCCAATGGGGTTTCGAACGTCCTGGGGGGCCTTACATGGTCGGAATCAGTTCCCGCATAAATAGCTACTTCCCCGCATCCCATAGCACGCGCCGCAGTGCCCAGCCGGGGCCTAGACCTGTGCCGCAGTGTACACGCGGGTCCCCTGTGGGCCCCGCAGCCGAGAGCGTGAGAAACGACCCTCGGCCGCAAGAGAAAACTTGGCTTTGTCCACAAAATATGCATTTCATATAAAGTAATATATGCCCCGAGTTTTCTCCGGATTGTTATTCGTATTGATACAATGTGAGTGCCAGACGTCAGCCACATTTCGCCAATCTCTCTAGTGAGGACCTTCTGCCACGACAGGTGCCATATATGCCGTAACGTCGGCAATCTACGCGCCGGCAACACATCGTTTCATGGAAACTCAGCCAAATATGGAGGTAAGCAAGGCATGGTTGGTTCTCAATCGTATATGCACGACATATTACATGTCGACAGGACAGCTGGGACAGGCCATTCATCTCTGTTGGGTTTATTTGGTTGCACTGTAAACTGGCAGCTTGTCCATAAAAACCGCGCACCCGCGTGAGATTGATTCGTGCAGTTGCAGTCATCACGTGCGATTGTACTCAATATTTGTGCCTTGACGCTTGGAATCTTAGTCCTTGTAGATAAAAGGTGGGTACCCCGAGGTAATTGCGCCTTGTGAAAGTCTCTGAACTACACATTGGTAATATTCCCATACTTCGTATATGTACTTCAGAGCACATTACTATGACCCCGGGAACATGGTAGAAATGCTCTTTGGGTTAGGGTTAAGAGGATCGAGGTGTGGAATGAGAAGAACGTGACTGTCACCGGCGCCGGTTTTTCTACAAGTCGTGGAGCACTGGCCGCCAACAACGGGACTGGAGGTACCGTCGTCGATGCTGGAAGTGGAACTGGTACATTCTCTGTGTCCAACGGGTTCATTCTACAGCTCAAACACTTGGTGCTCGAGGGCGGGACCGCCGAAAACTGAGGGGCAGTCGACGTGCTTTTTTCCAGCTCCTTGTTTGTATCTGACAGCAACTTTTCATACAACAATGCTTCTGCGGTTGGAGGTTAGAAAACAAGTCACTGAGACAAGTATATAAGGTGCCAGGGTGGAGCTAATTACACGCCACTGCATGTATACTTGGTTAGGTCTCGCACACCCCAATAACTCGGAATCGGATCATGGCGAGTTTATGCCGTTTTTTAGGCAGTATATAGTATTAGTATAATGTAACAGCAGACAGGGTGATAAACTAAGTTAAGATAAACCAAGCGACTGCCGTTAAACACTGCCCATCCAATTGTCGGAAACACTGCTTTAGTATTTTGCGCGTCTCAAGCCGTATTAGGTTAGGTCGGCTGACCGAGTTCTACCCAGGAATAGCACCGCTTAGCACCTGAGTGAGAGGATCACTCGACGAATATAGTTGACACAGAGAAATGCGCGAATTTACTGTCACATCTGCAGCTGCTGGAAAAGAGACCCAATAGGTCAGACCCCAGCAGAGAGACGACACCCCCTGCTGACTGCCGACCCCGACACACACCGACCGACACCGACTTCGACGCACTGAGTGCTGCCGTTGCCACAGGAGCAGATCCGTTTTACCAGCCAGATCCATAGCCACATATGAAACCCGGGGATGCACCCAGGATACCCCCTGGTCATTACATCTAACACATAATCCCTTCCACCTATGGTAACCCGGCGGGCTGATGCCCGCCTGCAGCCCCGCGCGATAACCCGGGATGTCCCTCGATGATCACTACCTGCATATGCACCCGGGATGCCCCCCGATGACTACAGCATCCCCCAGAGCTAACCTACAGGCCCAAAGGGACATGAAGAACACTACAGAAACAGGAAAGAAGGAGCAGCCACGGACCATCCACAGCATGCATAGAAACGCGAAGCCAGGAACAGCCGGAGACCACCAACAACAAACATAGCTCGAAGAAGACAGAAAAACGAAAACACAACGAAGCATCATCCGTGAGGTTCGATTCCCCACCATATGGCATCCCTCCGCGAACAAATGATAACCACACAACAATCACATCACTTAGTTTGGTTAAAACCCAAAAGAAAACACAGGAGTAGTTGGACGAGAAAATCAAACTTCGGATGGAAACACACCAGGTACCCCACAAAAACGACCAACATCGACTCATCTCTCCTCCGGTATTGTCGTAATTGCTCATGAATATACCGGTTCAGATACAACACCTACGAAGTATACACATAAGAGGTACACTTACAAACAACAACAAACAGAAACGAAGCGATCTACCAGCTCCTTCCTCTTGCAACCTAAGGTATCAATCTGGAGCAGCTAGTAGTCGGCCCGAGATAGGGGGGAAATATTCTGACCTCCAACGAGCAAACACGTCCGGCAGTTCTGAAGTTGATTCCTAAATGACATGTATTCCAGGACTGGAAACCGATAGCACCGTTGACAAACCATGTTACTTTCACACCATGAGCGTTTTCATCATGCGCTTGATCCCCAAGACCTTCTGAGTTTGTTATTTTCACTGGTAAACTGGAACTATTATAATATGGTCCCCAAGCTCCGGCGGCATACAAACTTCCGGTGCGATGTCCGTCGACATTTTAGTGGGGTCAGATGACACAGACCCCGCTCCAGGTCCAGTCGGTGACGAAGCAAACTCTGACACAACACGAGAATTCACATCAACTTCCGCTTTCTCGCATACATCCACATCCGTTTCGTCAAAGTCTACAACAGCATGTATTTCCACATCAGTGGCCGACTTCTCAAATACACCCACATCCGTAACGGGCGCCCCAGATGTAGATTAATCCGGAATACTACGAACGGCGTATATGTAGACGGGGGTAGAAGCAGCCCCACACGATTGATATTGGTTGCTCTGGAGTCGGACACAGACGCCCCCCCACTCTTAATAGTAGATATATCAGGAACAACCGTAGTAGCACTCGTTGCCGCTGAGGCCTCTCGTTCCGCCGTCGGCCTCTCGTTCCTTCATCGGCCTTTCGATGTTACATTAGAGAAACCGGTGTCGTAACAGGGTTAGGGTTAGGGTTAGGGCTGTACATCGCCTTGGTGAAATTTGACATTGTCCTGTTAGGATCGGCTTCGGGAGTCCCCCCATCAACATCATTGCCAAGTCTTAGTGGATTCGCACCGATAAAACGAGATAAATTGGCTTCTGAGTATGGCGCCGAAGGAGCCCTTGCAGACATAGTCGCCACTGAGAAACTCAGCTCTACCAAAAATTCCAGCCTTAGGTTTGGGTCTGCTCCCCTACCTTGACCCAACTAGTGAGTGCTTCCTACGCCGTTTGTGCGAACAGCCTACTGTACCTCCCTAGAAATCGGAGCGAACAGATTGAACGATGACCTCAGAATCGACCTCTTGGCCAACCGCCCAAGAGGCCAAAATCACACTGACTGTGAACTACGCTGTGATATTCGTACCTGCTATACTATGTATATGACGTTTTGGATGATGGGCGATACGTGCTACGATAGAGGTAGCACATTTTGGCTAACATTTGCTTGATGACGGGCCTCCTTAACCCAAAATCGTCGGAATTTTAATTTTTCGCAGTCTGTTTCGTTGTATATTCCTAGATGATGGAATTGTTCATCGGGTAGCACTTTTTATTTTTATCCAATACAGTTTTCGGTTTTGGTATAGAAATCCTCACTTGAGGAGCCCCAGAGACGTAGCATGCGTCGGGCAGCCGCATCGTGTATTGACGGCACTTCGTAATAGGCGCCGCCCTTACGGAATACTAACGAACGTAAGTGTGGTATGCGTCGGAGGAGGAACGGTGTGTGCTTTATCGCGATTACGTGGGGATTCGGTTCAGTCTAGAATGTACCATCTCTTGTAGTCGTCAGTCCTTACTTCGTCAGCTTGTTGTTCTGGTCCTTCATTTCATCACATGGTACATAGAGCTCAAGGTACTGCTGTATATATTTTACGAGAATGATTTCATGATTGTGACACACACCAGGTATATTATAAGTATCTGTACGATAATGTTGGAGCTTGCGCCAGAGCAGCCGAAGGGCCTGATTTACACCAGGTTTTGAGCCGCCCACGGAATAACTTGAGGTGGGGTCCACGTGTCGGTGCGCCGGTTCTTGGACGTGCCTCACCTTGCTCGCCGCTTCCAACCCTGCGAGTACCGGCCTCTGCCGTGCTCGCGGCGTGTCGTAGCGCCGCGGCCCTTGCTAAATTGCGTTTTTGGCCAAATTTCGGTTCCGAAATGTCGAGTGCGTGGTCGTACATATAGAAGCTCAAACGTCCGTCTACAAAGTATGAGCCTGATGTACAGTAGTTCAAATGTTAGGGTGGAAACGTTCAAGAACGCATGGCCCGAGTTCGAGCCTCGAGGTTGAATTTATTTTCAGTTTGTTTCGTTTGTTTTTTTCGTTTGTTTGGCTTGGAGCCTCGGTGTATCCGATATTCTTTAACTTGTTTTTGGTTTCTTTTTGTTTTTGTTCCCTCTTTTTTTCGTTCTACATGTACCGGCTCCAAATTAAAACTATTATTTATGCATATTATACAGGATAGTGCTTGCTGTTTGTCGTACTGCTGGTGCTGTCGCTGCTGTTGTAGGATTTACACGCACGTACATAAGACTTTGGTGCGGCGGCTGCTGCTGTTACCAACAAGTATCAATATTTGGCAACGGCACCTTTATCAAGTAGATCCAGGGGGCATGAGTTATCTGCCACAGCAGCAGATGTTGAGTTGGGATACACTGGCACATATTGTAAGTATGGCGGTTTGGGGGTGCGATGCACGATGGTACCTATCGTTTTGGCCAAGGGGTTATTCTGGCACAGTTGAAGCTTTGTTTTGATGCACTCGCACTGAAGTAGCAACAGCTATAGTCGTGGCAGTAGTAGTAGGAGTAGCAGTAATGTGTTGACGCACTCCTGTCGCTCCACCGCCACGGGGCTAGGGATAGTAACTGCTGCTGGATTTCCTGCGCATTTTTTATATGCATTATGCCAGCTTGGAGGTTCGATACGCCATGATCATCGACATCCCCTAATCCCGACTGTTCATCTGACACAATAGTACCTTCGTTGAATCCACCGAATTTTGTCGTGGAGGTTGTAGTGGGAGTAGTACCTGTGTGTTGTCGAGCGCCTGCGGCTCCTCGGCCGTCGGGCAAGGCATATTCGACGGTGGTATCGTGTCAACATGCGTCACTGGCAATAATAGCAATTCTGCTGGGTTTTCTACGTGATTAGGGGTTCTCTACACGATAATCACGTTTGTCGGATGGGAAACTAAAAGCATACATGTAAAGACGATGATGTTCGACTTTGTACGAGAAGAGCCGAAGGGCCTGTTTTAGACCAGGAGTTGAGCCGTCCACAAAATAACTCGAGGTGGGGTCCACCTCTCGGGGCGCCATTTCTTGGACGTGCCCCACCTTGCTCGCCTCTCCCGACCCTACCAGGCCTCACCGTGCTACCTACTACAAAATAGCACCCGGACGAGGTCTTTTGGTATTCTGGATGCTCGATGCTGCTGCACAACGCAGTATGGTATGCACGCTGGACTTCTACCGCTTGCCGTTTGTTGCTCTACTGCCGCTGCTGTTTGCTGTTGCTGTATTTATGCGTATGAGCAGTGCGGCTGATGTTGTATACCTTGGCATACTTCTACTCCTGCTACTTCTGCCGCCGCCATACGACGAGTAGTGTATACGTATAGTGCTGCTGCTGTACGAACAGCTATAACAGGAATAAACTGGATTGTGTATGTTTCTTCCTGTTCGGCGCTCTTTCTCTGCACTCAACCATTCTAAACTTTTGCCCCCCCCTCGGCAGTACGTAATGTCGCATTTACGGCCTCTGTTTGCCCATGACATCCTCAACCTTTACGGGCATGCGCGGACTTAGGCGGGCTTGCGTGTTTCTTTCGTGTTCGGCGTTATTTCTCTGCATTCAACCATGATTAAATTTTGTACCCCCGTTGGCAGTACGTAAAGTCGCATTTACGGCCTCTGTTTGCCCATGACATCTTCGGCCATTACCGGCATGTGTGGAGCCGTAGGCGGACGTTAGCCCACCCCGGCGAAACACCCTTGTACCTGGTCCTACATTAGCGGTGAATCTCCGCGTAATAACCCTGGTTTGCACTGGCCGTGAAGATTCAATGCACTACTTGCGCAAATCACACGAGCTATGCTCGTAGCTAAGTAGAGCTCTAGAACTGTGTTGTATCCACCCAACCCACAATACCGAACAAGTACATAGTACGTACAAGCAAGCGGTATGAGACCTGTAGTGGAATACAGCAGTTGTGTGATGTGATACAGTACGGCAGCTCCTGGTCGGAGAATCGCCGTCGAAAGCACGAAACCAAGAACATGCCGCCGTATCTATCCAGGACGAGCTTTACTGTTGAATACATTATACACGGAGGGTGGTGGTGGTGGTTCGAGGTTTGATTGCCAACAACCACTGGAGCCGTCAAAACCAAATCAACATACCGAAGAACATGTTGCTTTGCCACACACCGCACTCACCACAAAGAGGCAGTCGGTAGAGAAGCGAGGAGTCCAGCCAGCAAGAATTTGGGCTTGCGTCTCGTGGTAGGAACCAGGTGCATGTGCACTGCTGGATGAATGCTGGATGGATTCGGTCTCAGGTGCGGGCAAGGTGGTCGTCGAGCTCAGGGTGGGAGGGCACATAGTTCAGTAGAGCTTGCCCCCTATTCGAGAAAACGGTTTACTGGATTTTATAAGTTGAGAAAATGACAAGCAGTTGAGAAAACAACGTTTAAGCGGCTAACTTCTTCAGTTCTTAA
>JAYJME010004538.1:0-10850 GCA_036873775.1 Costaria costata
CCGTCCCACGCGGCCGGTGCCCCCCCCCCCCCCCCCGGAGCAGGGAGGCAAGCTGCAAGCTCGGCTGATCCGACGCTCGAAAGACCGACAGGACTCGAGCTGGCTGGCAGATTGGTGGAACAAGGCGGGTTACCTCCATGATCGCGGCCCCACCGTATTCTTCGTCTCCTACTTTTACCACTTCTCGGACAGCCCAAGGGCGGCGGCGGACCGGACGCAGATCGGTCGCGCGGCCGCGCTCTTGCACTCCGCGCTGGTCTTCCGGCGACACGTGTTCACCGGAAGCTTGCCCCCCGAGAAAGTGGGCAAGAAGGGCACCCCGCTGTGCGCCACGGCCTACAAGTACATGTGAGGCGCCTCCTGCGTACTTGACCTTTCTAAAACTGCTAAAAATATCCCACACTCAGGCCTGTGCTAATGGGAACAGCATCTTAACCCGTTTAGCAACTGCGAAAAATGTCCTACACTATTTCCAAGTAGGTTTGTTCCCAAAAACCGTTTCCGGCTCTAACGGGGTTAAGCCGGTTTCGGGCAAGGCTTTGGACCTTTGGCGAAAACTTGCTTCCTCGCAAAAACTGCGAACCCAGGGCCTGTTTGAAGCACCAACTGCAACTAAGGCCTGCGCGTGCTATTGGGAACAGTATGTTAAGCCGGCTTTGGACAAATATTTGGACAAATATTTGGACAAATATTTGGCAAAATCTCGCCCCCTCATAAAAAATGCGAACCCCAGGCCCTTTCTGAACTTCCCACTGCAATCGAAAGCTCTCGCAAACAAAAATTAAGGGCTAAGTATACTTGTACTTGTATATACTGGACAGGTTCAACGCTTGCAGGGTGCCGGACCAATCCGAGGACCGCGTGCGCCTCTACCCCGCCGCTGGAAACCACCACGTCCTGGTCATCCGCCGCAATCGGTTCTTCGTCGTTCACGTCACCGACGCCGAGGGAGAGCCCCTGTCTCGGCAAGACATCCAGTCCCAGCTGCAGTCCGTGGTGGACCTGGCCGGCCCTCCCGAGGCCGCGGTGCGGCCTGTCGGAGCCCTGACAGCCTGGGGGAGGTCTGAGTGGGCGAACGCTCGCGAGCAGCTGATTGCTGATGGCAACGAGGAGTTGCTGGAGAGGGTGGAGGCGGCGGCGGTTGTGGTTTGCCTCGATGATTCCGCGCCTCAGACGAGGTCGGACGTGGCACGGGCGCTTTGGCACGGGGATGGGCGGAACCGGTTCTTTGACAAGCCTGTCCAGATCGTGGTTTTCGGTAACGGTAAGGCCGGGCTGGTTGGCGAGCACTCCATGATGGACGGGATGCCGGTGAGTTGTGTGGTGTAGCAGAAGGCGTTTTTGTTTTTGTTGTGCTGGGTGCTATGATTAGAGTATGTTACTCGATCTAAAAAAGGGCGTGCTTCTTGATCCAGAGGCTGTGCTACTCGACCTTGAGGCTATGCGACTCGATCTGAAGGCTATGCTGCTCGATCTGGAAGCAATGCAAACCAACCTAGAGGCTTCGCTACTCGATCTAGAGGCTACGCTACTCGATCTAGGCGCTACGCTACTCGATCTAGAGGCTATGCTACTCGATCTGGAGGCAATGCTACTCGGCCTAGAGGCTACGCTACTCGATCTAGAGGATACACTACTCGATATAAAGGCTACGCTACTCGACCTGGAGGCCATACTACTCGATCTAGAGGCTATGCTACTCGATCTAGAGGCCATGTTGCTCGATCTAGAGGCTATATTACTCGATCTAGGGCTATGTTACTCGATCTAGAGGCTATGCTACTCCACCAAAGGCCCAGAGTATGTCTGGTATACCCTACTAATCACACCCTTGAAAATATGATTTCTAGCCTACACCTACCGAGTGTTGCACGCCTGTACCGCACGCCGCTGCTCTCTCGCTGCAGACGCTCCGCCTGGCCGATTTCATGACGAAAAAAACCATGTCGTTCGCGGCCGCCGGCGAGAGCGACACTACCGGGGCTGCCTGGTCTCCTACCCCCGTCACCCCGCCCAGGCCTCTCGACCTCGCCCTGTCGCCGGCTTCCCTCCGGACCATTAGCTTCGCGGAGGCTGCATTCGACCAGCTGGTGAACGATCACGAGGTCAGAGATGAAAGTACGCTGGTTTCGCTTTTTACTTTTGGCTGAGGTGTACGGCTAGCTTCAGTTATTATGTTTATGATGCCTGTTATATTTTTTTACAGAGGTATTTGTATCCACTCCAGAGTTGTTGGAGCCTGTCGTGTGACCACGGACTCGATATTGGCGGTGTGTTGATATGAGAACAAGAGCAAGAACACAAAACAAAGCATGAACCCTTACGAAGTATCATATCTGGTACCAAGTATAGCGAACCAGTGTGCGCGAGAGTTGGGGAACGTGAAGCCTATTGCCAGGTGTGACGTCTACCTCGTTTAGTGAGGGTGTTCCCGCGGAAATGACAACAATGCAAATTGATCATAATAAAGCACACGCCGAGTTGAAAGGATGAAACATTTGCGCTAAATGTATTGTATGCGAGATGTATAGACTATACGGGTGGGGCTTGCCGCGAATGGTCCCAATACATGGGCTTGCTTTGCGGTCGGCATTTGCGTTTTTCGTTTTTTTTGTGTTTTTTGGTAAATGGTTAATCCCCGCCCCGTTAATTTCCTTCACGTGCAGAGCTTCCTCTCGTTGGAAGAAGCCCTCGCCAATTTTGGGGGCTGTCGTCCGAACGATGAGTCCCGAAATGATTTAACGGGTATGGCTGCGTTTTACGTGCGTCTGTACGTAAGTAAAAGTAAAACTTACCAGATGCCAGTATCTCTTTTCACGATCCTTACTGGTTCGTGTGTATAATACTGTATACAGATGGAGGTCCTGGAGTTCACCGGTTACGGAGCCAATGGCATCAAGACCTTCAAGGTCAGCCCCGACGCCTTCGTGCAGATGGCTCTTCAGCTCGCGGTCTTCAAGATGACAGGTTGGTTGGTTGGCTGATTGGTTCCTAGTCCCGACGCCTGTGAAATCAAGATGATGTTGTTGTTCTCACATTAACTCTATGAGGTGTGGCGATTGGTGTGTGTACCAGCTTGTAGCTGATGTGCACGCCTAGACCCGATTGTCGTGTTCAGAAGTCGGACTTGTCTCTCTGTACTTTAGGCTGGTTCGAAAAATAAGCACCGTTTCAATGTTGTGTTACAGACCAAAACAACCATTATAGGTCCGGACACCGGACATATTGGATTGATCGCAACAGCACAGCAAGCCAGACAGATCCCATTCATGTTTCCCAAGTATCTATATGGACTCTTGTCATTTTCTAGTCGCTAGTTGCACCAAATGATGGGCCTCTTCTGTCCCTTTTTCGCATACATTTTGTTGTATTCTTCCTTGCTCGAGCGTAGCGGGCGGCGTCAGCCGCACGCGGAGCGGAGCCCTTTTAGCAATTACCTACGCAGGACCCTCTTAGATGCACGCGGTACCGGTACTGCGTGTCACTCACGTTTCAACGAAATAGACCTTCAACGTTTGATTCCTCTCGTCGTACTCGTAGAGATGAAGAAGCTCCCCAATCGCAGCAGCAGCAACAGGTTTCTTGATCGCCAGTCCTTCTGTAGCCAGTAGTAGTGATGATCTTGAACCAAAGTGCCAGCAGCTAGTCGCGTGTACGCGATACGAGGCGTCGTAACCTATTAGGTGTGGCGATTGGCGTGTGTACAAGCTTGTAGCTGGTGTGCACGCCTAGACCCGATTGCCGATGACCGACAATACACAGCCTACGTATTTGGTTTGAGGGGCAAAACGCAGGTCACGGTAAAGTGAATCTGTAGAAGAGCTTCAAATAGAAGAGAAGAAGATGGTTGGCGACTCCAGGCCGATTCTGATTGATTATTTTGCTCAGCAGACGAAAGCTGATGGTGAGCAAAATAGGAGTGAGCTGGTGGGCGCGTTGCGCGTGTGCGCTGCTCGTAGCTCAAAAATGAAGAGGGAGAGACCCTTGCAATCCGCTAAAAGCACAAGGGGAAGACCCTTGCAACGGGACCCTAGTCTTGCGGTAACAATCGATGTATTTTAGGGTGCACGGACTCGTGACCCTATGTAGCATATAATATTACTTCAACAACAACTAATACTGTTATGCTACCGCTTTTGGAGGGATACTGAAGATCGTCCCTCTCCATGTGTACCAGTACCTACGTACTGTGTTGGACATTATGTAGCCTGTAAACTGCTGGATATCATATACTGGTATCCAAGGCATTACTGCTGAATTTATTCGCTACCAGGTGTGGGTAAGCAGAATTCGATGCGTGTCGACGAGGGAAGAAAGTGCTGAACTCTTCTCGCGACAAAATATCAAAGCACGTACAGTAGTGGGGAGGGAGGAGGGAGAAGAGCCTGCTTAGTGAACCCGGATCTGACTTACGACTAGGGAGGGAGAAGGAGAAAGACGAATGAAGATAATAAATGGGGAAGATAAAAAAAAAGGGTTTAAGTACAAAACAGTATAAGACAGGTTCTGCTGCTAAATACGATAAACGATAACCAATAGACTGGAAAAGTGTCTGTTCTATACCAGTACTGTATACATAAATTTCGCAATGCATACCAGATGATTTTTAGTCTTATAACGTAACGACAATGATGGTTACTGACAAGTATAATCTCTCTAATAAACTCATCGCCACAATGCAGTCCGTGGTCACAGGACGGGCTGCAATAATTCTGGAGTGGGAGACCACCTCTGGTAGAAAAACATAAAATTATACACATCATAACTGAAACAAATCGTATACCTCAGAAAAAAATAAAAGTGAGATAGCGTATGTATGTATCAGATGCATATATATGATACGCTATGCGAGTCGCAACAGAAACCGAGGAGACCGCATAATACCCACAGGAAAAATATGTGATGAAACAAATCGACGTTGAACTCGAAATCGAAAGGGGAAGAAGAGAAAAGCCGGAAAGAAAAAAAACGGAAAAAAGAAAAAAGAAAAAAAACACAAGACAACACGCAGACCTGCAGGCTCGCAAACAGCGCGGGGGGGGTGTAGAAACGAGCCAAAACAAACAGAATCTGCCCGCAAGGAGAGCAACCAACCGAAAAAAGCGAGAAAAGGCGAAACAGGGACGAAGGGGAAGACAAAAAAACGAAAAGGGAGAGGAAGAAAAAACAAAAAAAAGGAAGGAAATATGAAAGAGACAGGTTGATGATTGGTCCCGGGTCCCGACGCCTGTGATACCAAGATGACAGGTTGATGCTTGGTCCCGAGTCACGACGCCTGTGAGTTCGGACGCGCGAGAACTCGCGGTCTAGGGGGCAGGGGACAGCCGGGCCGCCCGTGGGCGCCACTAAAACGGCCCTGTTTGTGCCCACACGCTGTAAGATGTTTTAGTTCCGAGCCTTGTTCGTGTGGAATGTTCGAGAATTTAGACGTCACGAACAGATAAAAGGACGAGTACGTTAAGTGTGTTTCTCGGAACGGTTTCGAACGGGCTAAAAAAGAAGGGGTTAAGACCCCCCCGCTCGATACGCCCGCGCCAGGCGCACCCAATCTCCCGAGTTTCCTCGAACGCCGGGGTGAACGTTCCACGCATCGGACAGATCACGATCTAGATCATCTGGATCCTACAGTACATGTGCCAGTTTGAGATGTTGTGCAAGAGCCGTATCATGCAGATTCCACCCGGAAAATATGCGCGCAAGAGCCGTGTCAGACAGATCCCACCGGGTAAACACCCTCTAGATCGTGCAGATCACATAGATCAGGAGTCTATCTGCCTCGAAAGATCTAGATCATGAAATGGGGATCTCATGTGTCCGATGCGTGGACAAATTCCTTGTCGCGTCCCCCCATTTCTACGCATGTCTCTGTATATACATGTAGGCGAATTCTGGGCTACCTACGAGCCAGCGCAGGTCCGCAAGTTTCTCCACGGACGAACGGCGTGCGTACGCGTCTTGTCGAGCGCGGCGAAAGCGTGGGTGCTGGCCATGGAGAACGAGAGCGACCGGAGGCCGACCGCTCGTCGCTTGGAACTCCTGCAGGAGGCGGCGAAAGCTCATGTTGAGTATGCTCGGAGCGCGGCCGAGGTGAGTGACAAGGCGAAGGGGGGGCGGGGGGGCGGGGGAACGGGTCGATCAAGCACGATAAATGTAACCCACAGTGGTCGGTTTGATGGTTAGCGTTTGCGGTCGGCGCAAATCTCTTGTAGGTCTTGAACGCCGAGACACTCGTGCGCGGCGCGGGTGGGTGTCTGCACATACCTCAACCTATATTTAGCCCCTTCTAACCGTACTATGATACCTGCCTGCCGGTAAGTCGTATTTTTTCGTCCGGAAGTGTAAGGACCGTTTGGTTTTTCATATTATAACCCAAACGATCCTTACGTTTCCGGACAGAGAGGTACCGCTCTGCCGGCTGTCGTTGAGCTTGGTAGCCTTGCGAAGACAGACAGCAGATAGAAGCACAGCTTGAGTTGAGGATACAAAACAAAGGGATCGTTCGATCGTCGCTTCGATTGTGCGCGGCGCGGTAACGCATCTCGTGGTGTTCCAACTCCCCACGGCTCGCCCAGTAGACTATGCATCAATCCGTCAAAAACATAGGCTCTGGGGTTTAGCTGAACCCCGTTAGAATTGCACCAGCCTTTTGGGAACACACTACATGGAATTAGAGTAGGATTATTTGTGCAGCAGTAAAAGGGTTAAGGTTTCTCTCGCTCTGCCCCCATCACCGAACCTTCTTGTTACCGTTGACTTTCTTGTTACCGCTGACCTTATTAGTACCGTTGGTGTTCTTGTTACCGTTGGCCTTCTTGTTACCGTTGACCTTTTTGCTACCGTTTGCCTCCTTGGTACCGTTGACCTTCTTGTTCCCGTTGACCTTCTTGTTAACATTGCCCTTCTTGATACCGCTGCCCTTCTTGTTCCCGTTGACCCTTTTGTTACCGTTGGCCTTCTTGCTACCGTTGGGTGCATATGTCTCACCGCACACCGGCCAATCAACGCGTCCCTTCTCCCCCTTCAGGGCAAGGATGTGGACCGCCACATGTTCGGGCTCGCCAAGGTGCTTGCTATCGGTGAGCGAGAAGTGATACCAGTTGGTTGTATCGTGACGCGGTTGCCGGGATAATTTTTCCATGGAGGAATGTAGACGCTTGTTAGAGCCACCCCCATGATTCCTTTCTGACCGAGTAGAAGTGCTTTGCCATATGTATACCGCGGTTGCATGGTATTGATTAATCTAGAGGTGTACAGGTGTGTCTATGCTTTGTTTTTCAAGCTGCTGAACTCGTCGATCCGTCGTCTTTTGTAACCGCGGTTACCCACCATGCTTGTGTTGCAGCGCCGTGGCGCCAGGATATACTTGGATGCTTGGCACTGGTCCGGACAGTCGCAACGCATCTCAACAAATCCTGGCGCCGCGGCGCTGCAACACCTCCGCTTCCCGACGCATAACTATCGTCGGTGCAAGTCGGGCATCCCGGTCATGGCCCGACAACACCGCGACGCTTTGACACCCCCCCTGCCCGACGCATAGCTACAAATCGAGCATCCCGGTCATGGCCCGACAACACCGTGGCGCTGCAACACCCCCCCTGCCCGACGCATAACTATCGTCGATGCAAAGCGGGCACCCCGGTCATGGCCTGGCAATAGCGTATGCGCCTTCCATATTTATAACGGATCCCGTCCCGTCCCGTCCCGGCGCCCCGGCGCTGCACACTTGCCTCAGGTGAGTCATCGCCGGTGTTCAGCGACCCTGTGAACTTGCGCTCCAAGCACTGGAGGATGAGCACAAGCAACTTGACGCACGAGATGTTCGACAGCTGGGGGTGGGGAGAAGTGGTGCCAGACGGTGAGACAACGTTAGGTTGCTTTGCTTCCTAAGGTTTTGGGTGTCGCATGTAATTTGGCTGTTTTTTAGAACGATGTACCGGGTGTGGAGAACGGAAGGCACATACCAGATACGAAGTATTGAATTATGAGGCACTGTACATCTGTAAGTTTGTCGGAAGGAAAATTAAATAATATCAACTAATCATATGGACTGTAACCCTTGACTATCTCACCAACAAATCGAAAGAAAGCAAAGAAAGCGACAAAAATAAAACCCAGCATCCTGCCCCTCCCCCCTCCCCCCGCCAT
This sequence comes from Costaria costata, assembly GCA_036873775.1. Classification (NCBI taxonomy): domain Eukaryota; class Phaeophyceae; order Laminariales; family Agaraceae; genus Costaria; species Costaria costata. The sequence continues at coordinate 8,146 of JAYJME010004538.1, forward strand.
CCACCGCCTTAAACCTCCACGTTGAACGCCTCGATGCAGGCGTGGGCGTGGCGTACTCCACCAAGAAACGATCGCTGCTGTTTACGGTGGCATGCCGCCACCGTCCGGAAGGCTGGTCGGCTGCTCTGTGCCACCACCTGCAGGTAGCCTTGCTCGACATGCGGACCCTCTGCGAGCAGGCTGCTGAGGCCACCTCTAAACTTTAAGTTTTTGTTTTATTTCAGTCGTGCGGTTTTCAACTTGGTTTGAGGAATGGGGAATGTCTCAAGAGATAAATGGATTCCGCCACAGCAATTTTCTGATTGGTCGACCTTTGTCAAGGCAGTGTTCTGATTGGTAGACAATCTCTGCTGTTAACGGTGGCATGCCGCCGCCACCCGGAAGGCTTGTCGGTTGTTCTGTGCCACCATCTGCAGGTACGAGCCTTGCTCGAGATGCGGACCCTCTGCGAGCAGGCTGCGGGGCATGGGGTCACCCCTGTCTCTGAATTTTGCAGGTTTTGGGCATGGAAGGGGCCGGCCACACCCTAAACTCTGATTGTTTCAAGTAGAGTTATCAACTTGGTGTATGATAGAACGGACTATTAGTGGTAGAGTGCTCAAAGTGCTGCTGCAAAATGAAATGTGTTTGCGTGCTGTTGCCCAATTCTAGCCAGTATTCGACGCTATGGTAAGGTATGTGACGTCTGGGGCATCCTCGAACATCCTCGCGGGTTTGCTACTGGTATGTAGGCATGCATGCTGTTGCCGACATAACACCTTTCGGGTGTAGGTGTGGAGGTGCGGGTGGCAGCTTCTTCGCATATAGGTAGTACGCCTCTGATACCTCCGCTTGTACTGGAACGGTGGCCACAGGGAAAGCGATACACCTAAGAGTATTTTACGTATGTGATGCAACGTACTGGTAGAGTTCTTACCTGGTTAGAATGGGAAACGTGTCAGAGAGAATTGAGGTTTCGCGCCCGCGGTTTGCTGATTGGTCAATTTTTGTAAAGCGAGTGTTGAGATTGGTGGAAAATCCCTGGATGACACGTGACGTCATTCAAGGTGACGTCAGTTTCTGTCCTTGGATATTTTTGACGTGGGTGACGTCACCCCAGTTTCTTATTGGTGAACTTTTTGAAAGGGTTTTCTGATTGGAAATATTTTTGGTGCCAGCAGTTTCACCAGCCGAACAATTTTCCTGGCACACTCTATCAGCTCATCGGTGGGGCTTCTTTTTGTGCATTTTACTTGCACGTATGATAGCTTTTGGCTTTTACGGTTTTCCAGTTTCGTATGTAACAATTTTGGCTTCCAGCTGATAAATAACGTCGACGGAAAGAAGGACGAATCGTCGTTCCGACTGCCGTGTAAAAGGGGTTGGGGTATCTGTAGTGTTGACGTGTACGATTAACAGCTGTGACCGCAAGCGAGGGTTTAATTACCCCACGTTTGAAATCGCGGTTAAGACTGTCCACGACATATTTTTTTAGTTCATGGCAGGCGTCCTTCATGCGGAAATGGCGTGAAGTGGGGAGGAGTCTAGAGCGCGGCAATGCGACAAGCGACGGTTGCAACCGCGACATGAACCATTGACACCAATGCGTGCGCGGGGGAGGGTCCTGCCCAAGAGACTGAATTCTGGGTCTGGCCATCATCGTGAGTGTGCCTTCCAGGCCGCAACTACTCGTAGCTAGGTTGGGACCACGGACTCGATTTTGGCGACGAGTCAATGTGAGAACATCCTCGGTGACGTAAATGTGGACTACAGTAAGTAGCATACCTTGCCAGAGAGGAAGGGATTTCGTGCCCACATTTTGCTGACTGGTGATTTTATTAAGGGGTTTCCTGGTTGGAAAATCTCGAAGAATGGAGTCCATGTAATTTTTGCCGTGGGGACGTCGCCGCCGTGGTCTTATTGGTCGATATTTTAACGGAGAGTTTTGATTGGTGGAAGAAAGGGGTTGTTTCGGGCTCGCTGTTTTCTGATTGGTGGACTTTTGCCAGATGTATGTCCATGTACTTTTTTGCCGTAGATGACGTCACTGCATGCAGTGTTCTGATTGGACGATAGCTAAAGGAGAGTTGTGATCGGTGGGAGAGAGAAAGGGATATATCGTGCCTGCAGTTTTCTGATGTATGTTTGACAGGATTTTTCTTATTTGAATTTTGTGGAAAATATTGGGATGGTGTTCATGTGCTATTTATCCGTAGATGACGTCACCGCAGTGTTGTGATTGGTCGATGTTTAAAGGAAAATTCGATTGGTGGAAAATTCCTGAATGACGTCACCTTAGTTTTCTGAAATCCCTTGTATATTTTTATTTGACCTATGACAACTGTACTATCGAACCCCCCAACAAACCGCCAGCATGTGACTGTCGTGTACCAGGTATGTTAATATTTATTTTTCCATCCTTTTTTTTCATGTTGATGTTCACACACAATAAACTAACTACAATAGGGGATTGTGTCAAACAGGGGAAAATATTCAGGATCGTTGAATAAAACAAAAAAGAGATCCCAGATACGAGCTATCCAAGAGAGTTGGGCTTGGGCTTCGACAGAGGGGGAGCAGGATAAGACCAACGTCGTGTTTTTTGGGAAGCGTCGGAAAGGATCGGTCGGAACAATGCCCCGAAAAGTACACCTAGCCGTAGAGCGTGCATCTTGCCGGGTTGTGATCGAGCATGACTACACCCACCTCGCTCATTCTCACCGTTT
>JAYJME010004540.1:0-10848 GCA_036873775.1 Costaria costata
AGGCATATTCAATAGACTATTGTCCAGGGTGTTATACCTATTGGTCAAAGCAATAGGTATCGAACGATGATTTCACACGCCTATTTGTCAAAACAATAGGTATCGATCGACAATTTAACATACATATTGGTCAAAGCAATATGCATCGATCGACAATTTAAGACATCTATCGGTCAAAGTAATAGGTATCGATCGACAATGTAACATACCTATTGTAAGAGCAATAGCATGTTGTGCCTATTTCTCAGAACCTATTGATCGCAAAAATAGGTATCGATAGACGCATTCACACACCTATCCTAAGAACAATAGCCTATTGTGCCAGTTTTTCTGGGCCTAATGGTTGAAGCAATAGGTATCGATCGACAAAATCGCGTACCTATTGAAGGTGTCAATGGGTATTGATATGCAATGCCCCAACCTATTGGCATACCAATAGGCATGTTCAATAGGCTATCGTCCAGGGTGTGATATTTGTGCACTGAATGCAACCGCTATAAGGGCATATCGAAGCAGATCGGAGCAACACTCCCAATAGAAGTAACAGTGCCAAGAGTTTGTGCATTGAATCGAAACATGCTAAAGGCACGCCGTAGCGAACTATTACACAGTATGAATCCCTTTAGGCTTTGGGACTTCAAAAAGCAAAATAACCGAAAACAAATTATGGTTGCTCGTACAGCATCGGTCCCACGAAGTAGCCCAGCACTAGCAACACTACAACGAGGTACGGGGTGTACGAGAGCTATAATATGAATACAATACGAGGACATTTCGACACGCACGCCGCAAGATACTGCTCGTAGTGCTCCGCGCTCCCACTAAACGGTTGACAAGAAATTCCGCATCTGGCATCCTGTAGTTTTGGGTCACCACACATGGGTCACTAAAGGGTTTATTTTAGGACATTGTCATTAATACCTGGTAGCTCTATATTGTTGATAACAAATGTATGATGCTAATAGAACTGCTACGGAAAATTCTCACAGGACATGATCTTGATCGAGACGGGTCCATCTTGCAGGCGGCCCACCATGTGCTGTTTTCAGTATTGAAGTATTAATAGTACAAACAGAGAGACAGACAGACGGACAGGCAGGCAGGCGGACAGACAGGCAGGCAGGCAGGCAGACAAACAGACAGACAGACAAGACACCAGACAGAGAGCAGGGGGTTGGCGGTACAATTTCACCTAGAAATACAAAAACAGGAGCAATATACGAGTATTGCACTATTCGGTAGAAGCGGATGCCTCGGGTGCTACAGTGCGCCTGCTCGTGGGCAGACTACGGGAACAAGCGAGGCGGGTCGTTCCAGGGTTTTTGCGGAAGCATCCTTTATCCCCGTAGACAAAAAAGCATAAGACCATCACTGCTACTGGCAGTACGCGCAGTAGTAGTCCCCCATGGTATCGTCGCGGGCGTACTTTGTGTTTCACGCCCCAGTCCGTCCCACTCACCGCTGACTATACTGAAGCACACATCGGACATATCATCGATTTGATCTACTTCATGACCTAGATCTTTTGGGACAGATGCATTTATCATCTGTATGATCTAGCTCATGTTGCCGGGACGAAAGCGGTAAATCTGCAACATCTGGCGCGTGTTTCCGGGGTTGCATCTGTACCGTACCGGATCCTGCACAGCATCCCAACACGGCAGGGTAGGATCTAGATTATCTACTTAGATAGATAGTGATCTGTCCGTTGTGTGTACTCTTGCTGTGCTGACTGTTGTTCCGTGAGACGGTCCACGACTACCGATAACGCCATACCAGGTACCTGGTACATATATTACCTGCTCAGTTCACAGCACTTCAACAGCAGCGTACAAGAGCTGCAGCGAACCTCGCCTACTGTGGGCTCATACCGGTATCCATAGGAGCGCCTGTGTCCCCCTTGTCAACTTGCGACACCCCCGGGATTCACAATCAACCACATCCCGAAGGGGAACCTTGTAGTCTACCTGGTGTACCAGTATCAAGTACCCTTTTTTGTTACTGTACGTGACACACTAACTTAGCTACTGCAATATTATACCAGTACGAAGTATCATACCATGCTACCATTCGAGTAACGAAATAAGGTACGGTATCATACGGGCTACTCCCTAACCTTGAATTTGACGGCCTCGACCTTTGCCGCATCCATAGCGGCCCCGGCCATCGCGGTAGCCATAAGCTTAGAGTTCTGACACATTCACAACGAACGGAACGACACACGGCAAGCACAACAGCAGAGGTGATTATGTACGGGTACACACCCACCCAGTAAACCATCCCTACAAAATGAATCAAGGCGTGTAACCAAGAAGAAACACAAATTGACACGATTGTAGGTACATACTTGGTATGGGATATTAATGGTAGCTCTCTGAACTCCATACAAAAAAACGCGAGTATAGCTGTCGTTTGTTCGTAGAATTTTCGAGGCGGGTGAAGAAATTACTTTTGACAAAAAAAACAGTACGTAGACGAAGAAGTACCTGGTAACAGGTATAATATACCAGGTATGTACGAAGTATACGTACCTGGTATATCATGGGAAATAATTAACTAACTACGTGTGATTGTGCTGGCCATCCGACAATACAGCGTGAGTGTCAATCACGAAACATGATGAAACAGAAAACGATATACTTCGTATCATGCATACTATACTGTCTGAATCCGATGGACGATAGAACTAGCTATAAACTCGTTTGGGCTGGTCGGTGTTACTTGCCCGGTCACTTCCCCGGTGGCTACTTATATTTTCTTTAGCTTTCAAGAGCTTTTTATATATTCTTCGTTCTTGCCCGGTGGCTACGTGCGAGTACGTACACTGATAGGAGGAACGAACGCCTGATGTGTTCGTTCTCTCTTTTCTCTTTTCAGCTTTCGACTCCCCCCGGGAATTCAAGTCAACGACAATCCCGAAGGGGAACCTTTGTAGGGATAATACATATATAGGGTTTCCTTGTTTTGGTTTCCCTTGGTGTTCTTTTTACTTCTGGGGGCGTTTATGAGTGATCGACGTTGACACTCATGCTGCACAACCATTGGCGGACGGTAAACATGATACAAAAAATAACAAAACAGAATACGTACGTTGTGGCACTATTGTAGACTTGGGGGAGATAAAATCATTACACCCAACACGTTACGTACTCGGTTTGCATGGCATGACGTCATGATCCCGTCATGATGACATGAAAGATGGCGTTATTGTGACAATTCATGGAGTGAGGAGTTAGCGTGGATTATCAACCATTTTGTCGAGTATGGGTCAAGTCGTAAACACTACTATCAAGCATTGTGTAGGAGCTGGGCCAAGTCGTACACTACTGGATTTTTGTCGAAGCTGGGTCAAGTCTTAAAACACTACTGGATTATGTTCAAACTGGGCCAAGTCATAAATAAACACTACTGGATTGTATCGAAGCTATTAATAGGCCAAGTCGTAAATAAACTCAACTGGATTTTGTCGCAGCTGGGTCAAGTCCTAAATAAACACTACCTGGTACTGGGTTTTGTCGAAGCTGGGTCAAGTCTCAAATAAACACTGTTGAATTATGTCGAAGCTGCGCCAAGTCGTAAACGCTACTGGATGATGTCGAAGCTGGTCCAAGTCGTAATTAAACACTGCTGGATTATGTCGAAGTTGGGTCAAGTCCTAAACAAAGACTACTGGAAATGGACGCGTCCCGTTGAAGTTGTGCAGTGATCGCTCACCTCAGAGCTTTGGCCTGGTTGGCCTTGGCCTGTCGACCCATACGCTTCCGCACCCTGTTAAAGTTCGATAACGATACCGATAACGAGAACAAGAAAGGATAACGATACCGACAAGGTTAGTGTAAGTCAAGTCGTTCAAGTCGTTTCAAGCCAGTTGAGGCGTTCAAGTCGTTTCAAGCCATTTGAGGCGTTCAAGCCATTAAAGTCATTCCAAGTCCCTCAGGTCGTTTCATGTAATTCGAGATGTTCGAGTCGCCCAAGTCGTACAAGGCGTGTTCAAGCCGTTCAAGTTTAATTTATTGAAGTTGTTCAAGTTGTTCAAATTGCTTTACAGTAGTGTTTCAAGTATTTCAAGCTGCTCAAGCCACTCAAGTCGTTCAAGTCGCTCAAGTCCAAGCAAGCCATTCGAGGCGTTCAAGTCGTTCAAGGCGCTCAAAGCGCTCAAGACGTCCAAATTGTCCAAGTTGTTCAACTCGTTCAAGTCCAAGGTGTTCAAGTCGTTCAAGTCCTTCAAGTAATTGAAGGCGTCCAAGTGCTCAAGCCCATGAAGCTGTTCAAGTCGTTGAAGTTGTTCAAGTATTTCAAGTAATTCGGGCCGTTCAAGTCGTTTCAAGTCGTTCAAGTGGTTTCAAGTTGTTTGAGGCGTTCAAGTCGTTCAAGTCGTTCAAATCATTCAAGCCGTTCAAGTCATTCAAGTCGTTTAAAGTCGTTTCAATCCAAAGATTCACGTCGTTCAAGCCGTTTAAGCCGTTCAAATCGTCCAAGTCGTTTCAAGTAATTCGAGGAGTTCAAGTCGTCCAAGTCGATTCAAGTAATTCGAGAAGTTCAAGTCGTTCAAGTAAATCGAGGCGTTCAAACCATTCAAGTCGTCCAAGGCGTTCACGTCATTAAGTTCACATCGCTAAAACAGAAAAAAACATGAAAGAAGCATCGTACCTCCATCATCTTGACGATGTCTTGGCTACCCTCGAGCAGAAGTGAGGAAAGAGTGGACAATCAGGAGCAGCGACGAGTGAGACGCTGAAGATGTCAAGATGCAGAAAAGATAGCCTGCGCGGCAAAATTATTTCAGCACAGAATAAAGAAAGAAGCACAGAACATTCACAGCGAGCGGTCCAAATCAGCAGAGCACATACTGGTACACAGCTGCAGATTGCTTCGTTAGGAGCGAAGCGAGTTGATGAGTTACACGGCCGCCTAAATATACGGGTACCAAATATAGGAGTCAGTCCTTTCTTAGGCGGGTGAAGCCGGAGATCCGCACCGTCCGACCGGAAATCTCGGGGGGGAAAAAAACTGCCTTCCACCAGCGCTCAAGTCGACGACAGTATTAATAGTAACAAAATATCCACCAGCGCGAGTACCTAGCGAAAGCCTACCTTTCTTACTATTCGTACTGTATGAGAGCGTTTTTTCTTCCATCCCCTGGCATCATTTTTGCTAGGGCTGGGGTACTAGCTGGAGCGGCCAGTACAATATAGACGGTACAACTCAGCAGCCAGTATACTGGGTTCCCTCAGTATACTGTTGTTGCGGGCTGGGGTACTGGCTGGAGCGGCCAGTACAATATATACGGTACAACTCAGCAGCCAGTATACTGGGTTCCCTCAGTATACTGTTGCGGCGAAGTCGCAACCTGGCGGCGAATCCCCCCCCCCGGGCTGGCGACGGGGCCGTGCGGGAGGCGCCGCCTGAGGCGATTTCTTTGGTAATTTTGTAATTTTCGCTTTTCACTTCCCGTCACAATCCGGGGCAAATATGGGGGCCGGAGTTGCTAGCGGGAGACTACTCGTAGAACTCGTCCATCGTGCGCAAAGTCCCCGTCTCTCCCTCTCTCATTTGCTCCATTCTTCATTTGAGAGGTTTTGCGCTCTATGGGTGGCGTTTTGTGGGACGTGTATACGTACGTTTATATAAGTTTCAATACACTGTGTTCAACTCTACTGGTGCTCTCAGCCAGTATAAGTATACTGTCAGTATAATTGTACAGGTTGTACTGGCAGAATATACTACGCCAGTACCCAGCCTTAGCTTCTTATGATGATAGTGGTTTGTAGCTGAAAAGTAGAACACACAACACAAATAATACAGATCACAGAACACGGCAGAACACGGAACACAAGCAAGACAAATGCGTACCAGGTATCACACCAGTACCAGGTACCTGGTACAACTGTACCAGGTAGTATACACTCACACCTAAAGTTGCACAGCAGAGTATTACGTACTGCTGTTGTACGATAATACCGATATGATACGACGATTGCACGATGATTGCGATAACACAGAAGAACTGAGTATGTCAGATGCCAGGCGGTAGCAGATAGATTCCTAGCATAAAGAAAAAGCAGGGGGAAAACGTACCGTACCAGGTACCAGGTTTGACATACCAGGTGTACCTGTAGCCGGTACGATACCCGGTGTATACGTACCAGGTACGAATGACCACCGGGTACCAGGGACCCAGGTACCCAGGTACCAAGTATGATACTCGTGTTCTACTTGAACTCAATTCATGCTTGTACTCTTATCAAGCATTTTGTCTCTCAAAAAGTTGCTGCGGTTTGAGAAGTTCAGGAGAAAGATGAAAAAAACTAAAAAAAGGAGCAGTGCGATGTTGCGGTGCATCCTCTCAACTTTCAACCACGCGCAATTCGAATTCACAGCTGCTGTAACGTGCCAAATGGCAACATCATACTGTACCGGATGCAGAATGACCTACTGTACTACAGAATGCAGGATGCATTACGTCGCACTCGTATACAGCTGCTGTTTATGTATCAAAACAATTGGATCGATCGCTGCGAGCACGCGGCGGGCCTCAGTAGCTATATACGCATATCACTCGACACACGAGCCCGCTGTGTTGGCTGGTGTTGGGGCTGTTTGCCTTGAAATTGAATCACGGTGCACGGGTTGAACTGACTTCAATTCCAAGACGAAAGGAGATTTCAGAAGGACCAACGGCCTCTTCTTTCTGTTTGAAATGCCCCAGCCAGGATAAATGAGAGCAGCTTGGGGGATCTCCAGAACCAGCGAAAGAGACAAGAGGAACAGGCCGAGCTCTAGAACTCTTGAAGCACCCCATCCCTATCGCGTAAGCTGGGGCGCTCGATCAAATTCGAGCACTGGCTCTACAAGTACACAGCAGCAGAGCAACACGAGCAGCAGTACGTAGCGCGTGCCTGCTCGTCTCATCAAGCAACAGGGCGATAGAACTATTATTTGTTGTACGTAGTATTTGTTTCCGATATTTGCTGTATGATAAATCATCATCGGCCATTGTTCGAAAGTCCGGCTAAAACTACAAACGCTCGACCACCGCTCTTGGCTCACGCGCAAGCTGGGTACCACGAGAAACAATTGGGCGCCCGCTGACTCACCGGTCCTAGCTTCCGCGTCGGTTGATGCTGTTCCAGGCTTCAGGTGGTGTTTGTCGGTGCCGTTTTTTTTGCTCGTTGCTCTTCAAACTTAGAACAATGATACCCCTCAATCACCTACGCCTCATTATCTATATGAGCACGTGCCTGACGGACCCCTTTTTTAGAGTACAGAGTGCAAGGGATAAGTTGCCACGGTGTAAGGGAGAGAACGCAGAGACCAGAGGATGAAAGGCAAAGGTGCTACATCGAAGGCTGGGCAAGCTGCTAGCCGAAAGGCCCTTCGAAAAGCTGTGGGAGAAACTGTCAATGAAGCCGTCAAACTACAGGTACTTTTTTTTGTGCATGTATTTTCGGGTGGTGTGTCCTGTTCTCCACAATGTGAACATTTTCATTTTGAACTTCGAACATTCAACTTGGATGTGTCGTCGTTCTGCGCTTGCTTCCCACCAGGTACGTACCAGCTCTATCATACCAGCTGACTATGACTACCAGGTATGATATGTATCACACAACATCCAGCACACGCCTTGATATGGCTTGTAGTTTGTACGTCTGTATTACACTACCTGCTGCCATCAATATTCCTAGAGATAAACAAGTTCCGTGGTGACTTGGTGATAAAAATGCCAATGGAATTTGCATGCCAGTACTCACATACCGGTACGACTCACATAAAAAATTACAACATTAGCCCCCGTCACTTGTAGCTTGTTATTTGCCCAACCAAGTACCCAACCTCTTACTCTTATCATATTACCCAGATAGATACAGTCGTGTTTGTACCTATGACAATGGGAACGCGATCTTAATTTTCTGAAATGCTTGTTTTTACACCATTTCAGCGGCTGTATCTCGCGGGGAACTTAAAATGAGACTTTCTGATATCAGGAGCTTTTCATTGTTTTTGCGAGAGCTTTCCGATGCAATTGGTACTGCATAAAGGGTATGGCTTTGAATATGTTACGATGAATTAAGATTTAAAAAAAAAATAGCAAAGATTGGCCCAAACCGGCAGACATTCCAAATTTGTCAAAAAAATGGGCCAATTTTTGGAAATTTTGCTAAATCTTGCTTCTTCATAAAATATTCGAAGCCATACCCTGTATGCAATACCCCTTGCATTAGAAAGCTCTCGCAAAAACATTGAAAAGCTCCTGATAACAAAAAGTCTCATTTTAAGTTCCCCGCGAGATACAGCCGCTGAAATGGTGTAAAAACAAACATTTCAGAAACTTAAGATCGCGTTCCCATTGTCATAGTAGGTCTAACTCTTTCACTGCTGCAGTGCTGAAAAAAACACATCCATTACACACGCTACCGTAAAGGTGCACCATTTTTGATTATGAGGTTCCCCACTTAAGAAGAGACTTCAAGACCTCTCCCAAAACCCGATTCAGAGAAAACGGAAACTAACTGCTACCGGATGAGCAAATCCCATGGCCTAGGCATACAACCAAAACCGTTCAGAAAAATAACGAAACTCCGACGATTTTGGGTTAACCCTTTCACTACCCGAAAAAGTATCCCACGCTATTTCCAAGTAGTTTTGTCCCCAAAAACCGTTTCCGGCTCTAAAGGGGTTGAGGAGCCCCGTCATTCGGAAAACGTTTTGGCCGAAAAGTGCTACGTACCTACTTCTATCGTAGCACGTGTACCACTATAACTCCAAGTACTGCGGAGGACCATGGCAATCAGAACCCGCCATGTACACAAAACCCAGTAAATTTCTCTGTTTTTTGTTAACCGCGTATTTGGTCCCGATTACTGCGCAGTTTATTTTATTTTTTCATCATCACTTTTACTTTCCAACTCAACTCGTATCATAGCATGAAATGACGGGAGGTTATACCCTCAGCGGCATTAATTCTGGACAAGCCGTTGTCACAGGTGTCTTCCCTTCTCCCCCCCGGTATCATATAGTACGTGCCTTCATTTATATCGCGCATATAGGGTTAATTCAGCATTCCTACTGCTCGTCGATTTTCATCGATTTTTTTCTACCCCACGCTCTCCCGCTTTCCGCTACTCAATTTTCGTGCAAGAAAACCCCTGTACGATATTCCTCTGTGTTTGTTCGCCGTATTTGGTGGCCTGATTAGATTACTACAGTATGGTTATCCGGCACATGCCACGATATCTCTAGGTGCACCTCCTTTTTTCTAAGGTTCCCCACTTTGGGGGGCTCTCTGTACCGCATAAAAATAAAATAAAAACATTGAGAAATATTGTGAGCTTAACCCGACGAACCACCCCATGATCTACAGTAGATGCACAACGAATTATGTTCCCAAAACAAGAATGGAATCCCGACGATTTTGGGTTAAGGAGCAACGTTGTTCAGAAAAAAAACTAGCCAAAAACTAGTATTAATACCTCTATCGTACCGCACGAAGTCACCCGGTAATAATGTGTCCCCCTAACAAACGTTGGCGCGATGCTAAAGGGCTACAAATGCTGCAATCATGACCCAAAATATAATTCCAAGCAGTTGGCACATAACAAAACAACGTAAATGCACCGCAGGGTACTGGTGCACCACCATGATATTTCTGAGGGTCCTCGTTACGAGGAGCTGTCTATGATACCTCAAAAAGAAACCGAAACCTGGTCTTGGGGATAAAAACCGAACCGACAAACCCCGGTCAAGAATCCCACGACCTACGATGATATACGTATACGACGAAAAAAAATTGTAAAGTAATGACGAGACTGGGTATTAGGTCCTCTCAGTGAATGAAGTAACCCCGTAAGTCAGAAAAAAAATGGCTCAAAAGCGATATCCCCTACCGCAGCGCGTGTCTTAACCCCTTTAGAACCGGAAACGGTGTTTTTGGGGACAAAACTACTTGGAACTATATACGTAGAGTGTGGGATACTTGTTTGGGGGTAGTAAAAGGGTTAACCCAGCAGTAAATTCTCCTTCCTGACACATGCTCTGATAGATAGGGGTGCATCTTCTTTTATTCGTTCTATCATACCTCGTAAGGTTCATCACTCGGGGGGCTCTGTACCCCCGTCGAAAACCAAACTTTTGAGAAATATTGCGAGCTTAATTAGCGCCGATGAACCATTCCCAGAGCCCAATAAGGTAAGCAAGACAAGAATTGAATCCCGACGATTTTGGGTTAACCCTTTCACCGCCGGAAAAAGTATCCCACACTATTTCCAAAGTAGTTTGTCCCCAAAAAACGTTTCCGGCTCTAAAGGGGTTAAGAAGCTCCGTCGCTCACAAAACAATTTAGCCAAAAAGTGCTTCTAACACCTCTATCGTTTAATAGCACGCCTTTCCTACGAGGCAGACAGAAGCACATCCCATCTTAATAGAACAGATCGCTTGGACGACGTGGCCAGAAACATACACGCGCGATCAACGGGCCACTGCGAGTAAATCGACGTACAATACCTCTGGACCCTTGTGAACCCAAGGCCGTTACCTCCAGTATAATAGTGGTATGCTGGTAGGCTGCTGTGCCATCGTGTGCGTATTCCGAACTACGAACGTTCCAATAACTAGAGTCGGCAGACTGGGCATGCCCACGGTCTACGCGCTACACCCCAACAATAAAATAAAAAAAGCCGTACAGCAGCAGCAGCAGCAGCAGCAGCAGCATCAATCATCAGTCACGTACACCCCGATACTACCAAAGTGCTGCGTCCTGCCGTAGCCATAGCGATGACACTCGGACACTTGCAAGTCCAGCCGACGACGCCATACATGATAAAAAATACACCACTCTATATATGTACGTAA
>JAYJME010004541.1:0-10846 GCA_036873775.1 Costaria costata
GATACAACGCCATTTTTTTAATTAATCCATACTATTTCAAGATATTAATTAGTTTTCACCTACGAGGCACACGATATGGTATTGTTATAAGGCTTAGTTTGGGTAGGCGATTGGTTAACCTTTTACCAGTAGCCCAACAAACTAATACCGTAACATATTATATGGCAATACACTTTACTCTAGATTGCTTGCTGTACGCAGCAAATGTTCTGAGCACAACAACAATTTGTAGATTTTTATTTAATAGGAACATAAAACGGAGACAGGAGATTAACACAACAACAGCAGCAGCAGCAGCAGCAGTAGTGGCGGAGGCGTGCTGCTGTTTGTTGTTATTTGTGGCGGCTGGGCCATCCTGGGATATCCTCGCGGGTTTCTACTGATAGACATGCGCCACATGTTGTTGTTTATTTCTCCTGCGTGTTATTGTGCTTCGCGCCAACACGGTCTGTTTTTCCATCAACAGAGGAGGCAAAACGGTGAGGGTTGTATCATATATTCCCCTCAACAGCAACATAGGACGCAACGGTAAGGGTTGTATCATACGTATGATATCATACGTCTTGAAACCTGACTCTGCAGACTGCGTGTGTGTTGTTGTGCCTCTGATCTCTGCAGGTTCACTGGGTGTTTTTTTGCGCAATTTCCATGTATTTGTAGTTTTTTTTTTGTACTGACTACTGTGTAGACTCCTGTACGCGTCAAACGTGCTTAGCTCTAAACAGCAAATTTTAGATTTCATTTTGCACCCGAATGCTTAGGCCGGCTACATAGAAGTCGCAGCCTGTATACAGCCGTACCGTATTGTAGTAAAAGCCGCTGTTATTTTACCTACCTACGTAGTGTCGCACGTATCGGCGATAGCGCACGGGGGGGGTGCGTAAAAAAAACAAGAAACAGGTGATTTCATGTATTTCCGCACGGGTATCGGCGTCATCGCACGTATCGGCAATAATATTGCACGGGGGTGCGTAATAAAGACAAGAATCCCCATGCGTTCGCCCGCATCCTTACGGTATTCTACTATCCTTCCACTAAAAAACTATGATATTAGTTTAAAAGCCCCAGCCAGGCGTCGCCCACGTTCGAAGGGGAACCTTGGTAACAACTTACCTGGTAGTATCATATCATCACTAGGCATTGGGTCCGTGTTCTGTACTTACCCCTGGACATTCAAATGTAGTCCAAAATAGAAAGCAAGTACTCGCACCGTCTGAACGGTACCGGTGGTACAGTAGGTGCCAGCATTTGCCAGCATCCTTTACGTGTAGGGAAGGCGCAACGCGACCGATATATCACGCAGCTTGCAAAGTTGAGTATCGATGTATGCGGAAAACTCACAGCTATGATAGCTGCTGCTGCTGATGTTTTATTTAGTTTACAAAATGGGAGTATTCCAAGTGCAATTCATTTGGCGTGCGCGAAGTTATACAACAACAACAGTCAGGCATGGGTCCCGGAACAGGTCGCCAACGAACCCCAAGAATCTCGTAGCCGATCTCTACATGCACAACCCTGCCGACTCCACGGCGAGAGTGTCAGAAAAGGCTAATTAGCGACATTTTTTTGGTATAATCGTGTCTGTCTACCGCCAGGCCTCTCACCGAAAGCAGAGCTCAGAACAGGCGAAGTCGTGCCCTTCTCGAAACTTGCGAGTGCACATCCGTCCCATCCTTGGATAGGGCAATGCGCGAGCGAATGCCTTGCACACCGCAGCTGATTCATCAGACACTGCTGTTAGACGGCATACGGCTTTGCACGTGGCTTCACTTGCCCCTCCATCGTCCACAACAAGAGCAGCAGCGGCTGTTGCTGTTGTTGTTGCTGTTGTTGTTGTTGTCGCTGTGCCAAACGACTGCGCCAAGGAAGCAAACAATAACGCCACAGAGATAAACACAACGGACATATCTGTCCGTCACAACGGACAACTATACATCTACGTATCTGTGGATTCTCGCGCACGCTTGCCTCCCAAAGTCTCTGCCCCGTATCACGATGTACCAATGCAGCCCCAGCCAGGAACTCAACATGTGAAACTGGAACGGAGCACAAGATCTTACCTACTGGTACAATTTTACGATCTTACGATCTTACGATCTTACGATCTTACGATCTACGATCGCGATCTACGGAGATCTACACAGCCGTTTCAAAACAATGACATGCCTCGCAGGCATTACGAACTCTTAATATACGAGTTGCTTGAACGTAAGCGCAAGCATTGCGTGTAGTGCAAGCTTTGCTGGTGCAGATTGAGGGATAAGCGGCAGGGAATACGATGGCCGCTCGCCGAGGCTCGAATGCGTTTTTGATGGCTGGCCTTCCGCTGGTGACTTTCATCATCGGTGGATCGTACATGCTGTCGGAGGTGGGTGTTTTTCTGCAATAACCGATTCCTGACGTTATTTGCACCATGTGCAGCAGTAATCCACCTCGTTCAGGTCGTAGTGACGCAATGTTGATGTTCCATCAGACGGCTGCTATGCTCCTGATATCGAAACAAAGCACAAGATTACAGCAGCGCTTGAATCAGCTAAGTCGCAGCGCCATTGGGACGCCTCGTTATTTTCGTTGCTGTTCTTGCTTCGCAGAATACATGGAGTGCATTTTTTGTGATGATACCGGTACCTCCGCATGATAAGCAGGTATTTCAAGTACCAGTAACGCGCCACCAGGGACAGGAGACAGCAACCAAAACAGTTTGGCCTAATCAACGTCTACGAATACGTACGAGCGTAGTGTGTGTGCGTGAGCGCCCAGAGCAGGATCATGTGCGCTCTTGTCGTACAACTCTTTGCACTGCACCGGTAGTTCAGACTTCATGTGTCACGCCCCAACCAAGCAAGAGCGGCGGCCCGTGTTGCTGTGATCGTCAGTTATACCTGGTATCGTCAGCTGCTCTATTAGTAGGGCTGGCCCCTGGTAGCTCCAGCCAGTACAGAATGTACTGGCTATGTCAGACTCCAGTACACTGGACCCGAACAGTAAACTGATAGCGGCTTCGCCGCGACCCCAGTCCCCCCCCGGCTGTTGAGATAGGGTCCGCTGGAGGCGCCCCTTGACGGTCCCGCTGGAGGCGGCCCTCCCGGAGGCACCTTTTAACGCGATTTGGCTTCACTATCGTAGAGCTAAACAATACCTGGTAGTTCATTTTGGGCCATGTTTCAAAGGCATTCGGTGGTAGATGACTATTATAGTCTAAGTAAAAAACAAGACAAAGTGGACACAGTGTGCCATGATCCAGGAGGGACCCACAGAGCACAGGCCTTTAGTGGTTGAGGGGGCTTCGTCCGTCGTGCTCACGGTCTCTCTCCCAATATCCCCTATCTTGCTGTGCTGCGCCCTCTCTGCTCTTCGCCGAAGGCTTCGATGGGTTACTGCTATATTATGTATTATGAGGGCTTTTTGTGAGACGTACGAAATTCTTCAAAATACTGGCAACCCTGGCAGCTCCCTCAGCCAGTACAGTAGTACTGCCAGTACATACTGGACCAGGGCCAGCCACTCGTAGAGTTTGTGCTTGATTATCGTATGATACGAGAATAACTCTGAAGAAAGCACACCCCGATGATAACATTGTGACCTCTAAAAATGTTACCACCGGGGTGTGCTGTTGTGGGGGGGTGTGCTACCTAACGTTACACCCCGGGCGATAAGCACCATACGCGGGAGGCCCACAGCTAGGGGGTATGGTAACGAGGTGTGCTAGCGGTAGTAATGTTTGCTAAGAAGTGTGAATAGACCCCGACCAGATTGCAGGGGGTGTGGCAACGATAGGGTGTGCTAACGGCATCAATGCTTGAGAGGGAGTGTGAACAGACCTCGGCAAGATTGCAGCGGACGTGACATCAAGGGGATGTTGTTCACAAGGGGTGTGCTAACACATGAGAGGCTTTGGTCTGAAACCAGTGTATTTCTCAGTTCTCGCGTATTGCCGGTGGTGGTGAGGCACAGGTTTGCAACTTGGGGATGACAGCAAAAATCCCCGCCTTGCTGCAATACCAGAAAACGGTTCGGTACCGGTACCAGACCGGTATGCAATGATGAGCACGGCGGAAGTAGGAGACGTGGTACCCGTAGTACCAGTACCGGTGGGCGGACTGAGAGAAAAATGACGTCATCGTCGCTCGAGACGCAGCAGCAGCAGGTACCGATGGGGTCGGGGCCGCACACTCGTTCGGCCCACTGTGATGAGGCGTAGCAGTTGCCTCTGTGCTGGTGTCCATACCGGCGTGTGTTGCGGGCGAATGGTATCCACCAAATGGTGTGATAATTTTGGAGTTTGATACTGTTTTCAGGCGTACCTCCGTAGGGGTTGTTGTATGTGTGGTATCCAACGTACCCCCGTTGATAAAGGTACGGTTGAAAAACGAAACAAACAATATACCCTGGTATACCAGGCACCACCGGGTGTGCTCATGTGGGGGTGTGTGCTATCTTCGTGGGGGAGGGGTGCTTTCTTCCGTGTTGTACGGTAGCCATGTCTGATCTGCTTTTTGCCCAGGGCGCCCCGGTGTCGGCATTGGGTGCTGTTGCAGCGCAGCGCTGGAAGACTGTCGAAGAAAAAAAAACATACGAGTATACGAGTATCCCGATAAGATCTCACACGTCGCGAAGATAAGCATGTTTACGCATTTTCTCCTGGCGTACTCCTCACTCCTCACTGGTCGAAATCCATGTTTTGTTAAGGACAACTTTCGACGCGTTGCTACGATCTCTGTAGTGGTATAATATGACGATGATACGACGTGCACTGTAAAGTCGAACGTCGTTATTAATATTAATACGCGTACGCCTTTATCAGCCGGAACACCACTAGCTGGCAGGCATATTCCGCACCCAAGCGCCCCCTACTGTATTACCCATCTCGCCAAGCCCTCAAAACTTAATACCCCAGCCGTCCACATTGCTTCCACATTGCTTGAGCCGCTATACAAAATGCTGTGGAACCCGCGCAGCATCAATGTCCCAATATTTACATACACCAACGTCGAGTCTCCCACGTTTAATAAAGAAGTTTGTGAAGCAGTAGCCGTCGTCGACGCGAGGTCAATTACCCTCGTTCAGTTCATCGCCGTTCACTTTCGGTCAACGATTCCGGTTCCGGGCACCCGTAAGAAACAGAATAAATTTCCACCGAAAACATAGAAAGGAACCCCCCGTTGTTAGAGCTGTGAGTAGGCAGAATTTCACGACTATGGTAATCGGTACGATAGGTGCCGTTAGCCAACTAACTGGCTATAATCGGCAAGTCGGCTGGTGAACCCAGTTGACGGCCAGCCGACTTTCCAACTTAAGCCAGGCGAGCGAAGCTAGCCAAACCAGTCCTCCCCAGCCGAGGGGGCCCTGCCCAAAAAGAGAAATACGTATCCCGCATTCAACAATCCTTCCTACAAGTATGGAAACCCAGTAATTCGGATAGTCGACACCTCTGGGAAACGACTATTAGCCCCACTAATAACTAGTTGATGACTTAAGTCGTGCCGACTCAAAACTCTACCCGTTGTCGTAGTTGTAAAAGAGTGATGGTTGATGGTAAAGAAAGAGACCGGGGACAGGCGTTCTTAACTCGAGGTTTGCATCACGAGTACTTGCGTGCTTGCAAGGCGGACGTGTCACACCCATGGCGTCTGTCTCTGTATACAAATGTTTATAGTGACCCGAATGATCGGTTTCCCCTCGCAGGCAAGGTGCTGGGAGGCATGAAACTTACCCCCTGCGGCGGCTACATGGTGTACCCCCTGGGGTCCATCTTGGTGGTGCGGAGCATGGCGGGTCAAAACAAGCAGGCGTTCTTGGAGGGGCACACCGCCGACATATCATGTGTCGCCATGACCTCCGATGGTTCGCGTATTGTCTCTGGACAGGTGGGTGTGTCGGTCGAACCGATTGAACGGGAAAGATGTTGTCGTTAGACAGGGGTCCGGTGTCCAGTATGAGGAGCGAATAAGTCCGTTAGGTTCAGTTGCAAGCATGACGGGTGAATAATCTATACTGGAGCCACAATTACAAAACTACAGCAGCGTGGTGTTACGCAGTTGGGATCCAAAATAATACAACAGTGGTGCGTGGTTAGGGTGGTGAGGGAACCACGGGCGTTCCTGCTCCGGGTAATGTGCCCCCCGAAAGCATGAAACACGTAGTTTGTTTTTGTCAGGTTGGTCTACATACCGGCTACCAAACCTTAATTGGCGCTGGCTGTAAACAAAGGGCATGTCTACTGATGGTCCTTGAGAATTTGGCGTCACGTGCCCATGATCACGGCAGAAGAACAGTAACATATAGACGCTCACAGGCCACCCGTGATGCCATGCTTGTACAAACCACGCGTTTTCATGTACCCTGTTCGATGTTTTTTTCCAACGCATACCCGCACTACTGCGCATGTATGATTTTTGGATGTCTCGCGTGGACGAACGCGTGTACTTGATACAGGCGAACCACATGGGTGTGAAGGCAGACTTGTGTGTGTGGGACCTGGTCCAAGCCCAGGCTAATTGCGATGCGGGCAAGTCAAGCGGACCCGGCGTGCTGGTTCACCGCTTAAAGCAACACCTGGGGCACGTCCGGGCAGTGGATTTCAGGTGAATCTGACGGCGACATTGTCCCCCTCTCTCCCGGCGTAGTTGTGAGGGCTCTGCTGAGGCAATCGGCCGCTCTACGAGCACGGTAGGTCGTAGTGGGGCTGTCTGATTTTCTTGTCTATCCGGTGTGGGGACGCTGGAAAGAGAAACCGGAACGATGGATTGACGGGGGGTCTGCGTCTCGCCAGCGTCTCGCCTCATATACCGTACAGCAGTGCGTGCATGGTCTACTACTGTACCTGGTAGCTCCAGACTAGGGTTACACCAAATATTGCTATGAGGCAGCTGGTGCTGTTGTTCGTTTTTGTAAAGAATAGACCACTCAGCCACTAAGTCGGCACTGACCTAGTAGATCAGTTTGCCTATCCTATATTAATCGAACAACAAACAAACTAAAGAAGTCCCGGGTTTGGTTCACGCCAAAGTCGTACTTCCACTTTTTCTTGGAGTGAAAAAGGAAATCAAGTGGAGAGAACCACTACTCAAGAACACTCGACAAGTTGGGTCGAAAGTCGAGAGAACCACTATATAAGAACGCATTACTAGAGGAAAGGACCATCTAGAGGACAAGCCAGGCGTCGATTTGGGGCTTGATCAATCCCGGAGAAGGTTATCGGCGTGAGGGCGAATTGAGCCAAAGTTACTTCGTTGAAACTTTAAAGGATAAACCACTGAGCCACTCAGTCAGCACTGACTGAGCAGCTCAGTGGTCTATCCTTTATAAAACGAACAACTGTAGCGGCTGACGCGTTGTGATGTTTCGTCTCGCAAATCATCAGAGTGTCAGAATTGCCGCCTCGACCTCGACCTTGACCTCGCCTCGCAGCTACGACGGCAAGTACTTCGCGTCCCTGGGCGGCCAGGACGACAACTCCGTGGTCATCTGGGAGACGGAGACGGGCCGGGCCGTCTGCGGCTCCCCGGCGGCCCAGGACTCGGCCCTGAGCGTGAAGTGGCTGCACCACCGCAACGACCGCTTCGTCACCGCCGGAAACTTCCACCTCAGGGTGTGGCAGGTCGACGTGTCGATTCCGAAGGTGAGAACGGGGTTGGTTGTCGCTTTAGGAGAAGTGGGGCGGAGGGGTGGGTCGAGCGGGGGCTGCAGTTGGGACAGCCTTGCCGTGAGCAAGTCTACGGCTGCTGTTGATGTCCTACATGATGACTTTGCACTCGAAATGCTTCTATTATTAGGTACACATCTGCTATTTCACGTTGCGGAAAGAAAGCACAGATCAGAGAGCAGGCTCCGACGGGCGCGCTCCGTCGTCTCAGCAAGTTGCCGCATGTGGGGTCTCAAGTACCCCAGGATGGTACACATATAGGTATATGCATGCGTCCCCTTTTTCTGGCCGCCCATGACATACGGGATGGAGACCTCGTTTGTGGCAAACGATAGCAAGAGTCTCCCTCTGGCACACACGTTGCCTACTACCCCACGGTGGAACGTACGCGCGTGAATCGCGGGGCAATCGTTCTGCACCGCTCTGCCCGCCCACCCGCTCACCCCATCCCACCCTGCACTACCCTACCCTACCCCACCCACGCCCTTCTCCGTCGACCGCCCGCAGGTGCACGCCGTGGATGCCCAGATGGGCGGCATGCGACGCGCGATCGAGTGCATCAGCATCACGGACGACGACAAGCACGCTTACTGCGGCACTCGCACCGGCGACGTGCTCAAATTTAAGATCGACCGGGACGATATCCGGGTACGCACGCACGTACCTACCGGCCAGAAAACTAAACTTTTACTTGCGGTATCTCACGTACCAAGCATGCCTCCATTGAAACGGTGGTAGTTTTTTTTCCATCTCGTCACTAAGTGTTGCTGCTGTATTTTTTTTTTGTTCTTGCGAAGCGGCACTGCTGTGCCAGCGGGGAGGCAGAGGGTAGCCCCAAGTGGCAAAGCGAGTCAAGAAATTCGCTTGCGACTGCAGAAGTAGCACCCGTTGACAAAAATAGATGGCTACCCAAGATAGCTGCGGGCCGACTTGTATCGCCTTGCGGCTCGATTAGCAGGGCGGTCTGACGCGGGGACGAACAGGCCCCACTCCACCTTGGCAACGAATTCGCCTCTAACAATCCGATGGTGCCACAATACTACCGTTGCCCACGCTATCATACATCATCCGTACGTAGCCGGTGGTTGCCGCGGAGCTGCTAGCTATAGTGATTGGATCAAGTCCACGCCCCCTTGTGACCCCCATGTATATACACCATGACATCCCCCTCCTCAACCGGATCCCCTCCTCGCCTCGTCTCCGCGCTATCATACTATCTCGTCGACACCTCAACTGGATTGCACCCATCCATGTAGTACTTCAACGACCCGGACACCATCCGACCCACCCTGGCGAGCTACAGCCTCGACAAGTTCGGTAAGGGGGTGCGGTCGGTGTGCTGCGTGCTCAACCCCGACACGGGAAACACGAACACTCTCGTGGGAGGCGGCGACGGGACCGTCAGCTTCATCAACCAGTCACTGAACAAGGTCGGGGATATGAACGCTGTGA
Source organism: Costaria costata (assembly GCA_036873775.1). Lineage (NCBI taxonomy): Eukaryota > Phaeophyceae > Laminariales > Agaraceae > Costaria > Costaria costata. Next base: position 9,098 of record JAYJME010004541.1, read on the forward strand.
ATCGTGTTTATCGGTACCCCCCCCCCCACCCTGTAGCAATCACAGCTCGCGTGGGGGGGAGGCAACGCGCGGCCTGCTATTATTGGTCAGTGTTGTTTTATTCTCGTAGAGCTAAGTGCTGCTGTAGTCTCAAGGAAAAGAAGGGGCGCAAGATGATTGATGGGACTGCCGTGTGCTGTGGATGTTGAACCCAACGCCGCATATCATACACGCGACCCTTACATATCGACGGGCTCGTTCTTGCGTCCGTAACTTCACCGTCAACAGGTCGCGGGCAAGCAATGCGAGCTGATGGGTGCCGTGACTTCAATAGCTGTATGTCCGGGAAACAAGGGCTTCTTCGTCGGGACATCGCTCGCAAACAGGTGCACGCCGCTCGTGTGGGGTTTGCACCCGGGGTCGGGAGTGGTACTACGCCCCCCCATGTTTGGTCGAGGTAGCTGTTGGGGAGGGCGTGTAATGTAAATGCCAGGTATCTATCATCGCACGGAACAGCAAAAACCGGGCTCGGAACCAATTGGGATGGGGCCGTGCAATTATGACCGTGTGCTGTCGTTGCTGCTTGTAGTAAAATGTTGTTGTTGCGATCTATCTCTCGAAGTATTTAATGCTTCGTTGACTGTAGCTCTTGGAACCGAGCGTGCCCGCCATTCCCAGCGCTTTGGAACTAATAATTTGCGCCTTCCCCGGCTCTCTTGGTTCCCCCGCATTACGCAACTCCAAACAAAACGGAAACAAAACGAGAAGGTACTGGGTGACGATGGATATGGAGACGGAGCTCCGCGGCACCTGCCACTTCGCGCGGGTAAACGACGTTATATTTCCCGCCGGCTGCTCGGACCTGTTCATCACTTGTTCCGTCGCCGACATACGCGTCTGGAACGCCGTCCTTCGGCAGGAGCTTCTGCGCATCCAGGTACCGTGCGGCTTGGCTGCCTACCTGCCTGCTTGCCGCGCTCCTGTTTGGCAAATTCACTCTCCCCCCCACCCCCAAGCGACTTGGTCAATTGCATGGAGGTGGCCCGTGGTGGTCGACGCCTGCCGAGCTTCCACCGTACATCCACGTGCACTTTCAAAGCATGCTTATGGTCGTTATTGTCGGAGAGCTGAAATTTGGATTTTTGAAATTTTCGAAGCTTGTAACAAAACACGGCGGCGTTCTGTCACAATTTGTGAAATTCTTCAGAGGGAAAAATATCATGAAGGTTAAATTTCACATATTTGGAAAAAAAATCTAGAAAATCTGGATGTTAAAAAAATGCGCGAAAAAATTAACTGGAAATCCTGGAAATCCTGGAAAAAAAAGCTCTCCGATAATAACGGCCCTTGGGCACTGCAGACTGAGTCGGCGCCGCTCGTGAAGATGGCGGGGTACATCTAGTGGGTTTGGCCGTGAACGACAAAGGGAGACATAGTCGTGAACAAAACGCTGTTAGGCGAAACCTCGTTTCGTAGGAGCAACTGCAAGCATGGGGGTCGGCAACAACCACTGCAGCAAGTATGACGAATGCCGGGATACAATCAACTGGCCATTCTGCTCGTGTAGCAGTAGTAGTAGGATTTATCTCGTCCAGGCTTCTTTATGCTGCTGTTTTGTGGCGTTTGGGGATAATTATTCGGGTGTTTCGGTTACACGGTAGGCACCAGGGTGCTCACCGTTTGCCGAGATCAGGGTGCTCACCGTTTGCCGAGATGCAGGGTGCTCACCGTTTGCCGAGATACACGGAGCGGCGGCGCAATCCACCCCCC
>JAYJME010004542.1:0-10845 GCA_036873775.1 Costaria costata
GGTATGAGCAGGAGGCGAGGGGGGCGGGGTGGCAACACGGCCAGCACATGTCGTTGGGGGAGCTATTGCAGGCTACTACAGACCCGTCAGAGGCGCTGCATCGGCAGCAGCGGCGGAGGTGAGCGCAGCAGCGACGGTGGGGAGCACGTTGGGGGGAGGCAGCGAATGTGTCGCATCAGCAGGAGTCACGTTCGCTGAAACAGCAGCAGGAGCGGACGCCCGAAGGTGGAGGAAGTCCGTGCACGGCACAATCATCAAGGTAGCAACAGAAGCTCGGGTGGGCGCCTCAAGAACGGGGAGATCTGTTAGACAGTGGGAGATAGGAGCATCAAGGCTGCAGCGCAGCTGCAACAGTGGCAAGTGCCAGAAGAGCAGAGGCGTCCGGAGCCGGTTCTGGGCTGGTGGCACGGGGCGGGCGCCTCCCACAGCACCAGGCCGCAGTGGGCGGCACAGAAAGCGGGAGACCCACAGTACATACCGTGTATGGCGGCTGGAGAAGAAGCACGGGAAAATTCGCACGGGCTGTAGCTGGGTATGACGGGGAGGAGAAGGGAGATTGGGGAGGGCGGGTATAGTGACCCCCGCCCCCGTGTGTGCAGGTACTTATGTACCAAGAGCAACCAATTGGTACAGTTTGGGTATCGTTGCACGGGAACAAGAAAACCACCCCCGTTTGATTTGGTGGGCACCATTCAGTTGATCACTCATCACTTCATCAAATAATGAAAGGGGACGCTACAGGTGCCATCGCTTATGCGATATCAATCTTCTTACCATTTCGCAGAGGGACCACGTTGGCTCGGGAGAACAGGGCACGCACGCGTCCTTGAACCACAGGCTGTAGGAGCTCTGTCTCGTTCAAACAAACCTGTTGCAGTACGTGGTGGGCGACACCGAGGCTTCAGAGCAGTTGCGCCAGGAATCCGGGCCTGTCATGCACTGAATGCGCGGGTGGCAGTGCCTTGCGGTGCTGTTTGATTCAGTGCGGTCGGATGCGGTGCGACGCGATGAGGGCCGGTGCTGTGGGGTGTGGTGCGGTTATGTGCGGTGCAGTGTGGTGTGGTACGGCGCGTTGCGGTACTATGTAGGACGCGATGCTGCTAGATGTGGTCCGGAACAGTACGAAAGGTATATTTTTTGTACTTTACGGTGTTGTGCTGTGCTGTGCGGTGCTGTGGGGTGCTGTGCGGTGTGGTACGGTATTGTACGGTGGTTTGCGGTGCCATCCGATTCAATGTGTCGGAGTGGTGTGGGAGGGTGCGTTGTGGTGTTGCGTAAGTTGAGCCGGTGAAGTGTGATGCGATGCGGTGCGATACTGCATCGTGCAGTGCGGTTCAGTGCGATCATGTGCGGTGCCGCGGTGTGCCTTGCGGTGTTGCAGTGCAATGTGATGGAGTGCAATGCGGTGCGGTGTGGTGTAGTCCGGTGCGGTGCGATACGGTGACGTGAAGTGCGGTGCAATCCTGTGCGGTGCGGTGCAGTAAGGTGTGGTGTGGTGCGTCGTGGTGATGTACAGTGATGTCCTGCGCAATGAGGTCGGGTGTGATAAGGTGCGGTGTGATGTGGTGCCGTACGATGCTGCACGGTGCGGTGCAGTGCGATGTGCTGCTGTATCGCGGGGTGCGGTGTAGTGTGGTGCCATGCGGTGCGGTGAAACGAGGTTTGCGGCAGTGCTTTGTGGTGATGTGGTCCCTTGCGGTGTGGTGTGGTACGGTGCTACGGTGCGGTTGGGAGCTGTGCCGTGTGCGGTGGCATGCGGTGCCATGGGGTTGGGGGTGGTGCAGCACGGTGCGACGTGGTGCGGCTCCTACCAGTGTGGTGTCGTGTGGTACGGTGCAATGCGGTGCATTGCAGTGCCATACGGTCCGATGCCATGTGGTCCGGGTTTTTGCCATCGGGTCCAATCCGATTCGATCCGATCTAGTCCGGTGCGGTGCGGTGCGGTGCGGTATGGTGTGGGGCGGTTCGGTGCGATGCGGCACGTGGTTGTTCGTTGTGGTGCTCTGTTATGGGGTGCGCTGTGGTGCGTTGCAGTGCGGCCCTGTGCGGTACGGTAGGGTGCGGTGAGGTGGGCTAAGGTACGGTGTGATGGGGTGCGGTGTGATGCCGCAGGGTACGGTGCGGTGCAGTGCGGTGCGGCGGGATGTGGCACAGTACAACGTGGTCCGATGCGGTGTGGTGTGGTGCGGTGAGGTGGGGTGCCCTCCGGTGCCGTGCGATGTGGTGTGATACCATGTGGTGAAGTGAAGTGCGGTGCGGTGCGATGCGGCGCGGCGCGATGCTCCTCGTATATTGTGTGGATGCACTATCTGTTCGACGTGTGGTACGATAGAGGCTGCACTTTTTGGCTTTTTTGTTTCTGAATATCGGGGCTCCTTGACCCAAAATCGTCCGAATGTAATTCTTGTTTAACAATCTGACTGTTATAAATGCCTAGCCCATGGGTCTGCTAATCGGACTGCTCCTCCAGTTAACTCAAAAACCGTTCTCTGGTATGATATGGAGCTCCTTAAGTGAAGAGTCTCAGAAAAACAAAAGAATGGAACAACACCTCAACCATCGTAGCATGGGTCGTTCGTGGGTGTTCACCAGGCGAGTACAGTATATGTTGCAGTTTTGGCTGGGAATTGCACGCCCTAACGAGGGGCTGTGCGCCCGCTTGCAACAACTTCCTACGGACTTATGAATATCGGAATTTTTGTTGAATGGTGAGTGGGGCGATGCCTTGGAATATGTGAGCAACGACAGATAATTGCCGTTTGGATTATTTTGTGTACGCCCCGTCCCAGGTGACGTTGGTGACCGCGAAGGTTGCACTGAGAGCAGTCACGGGGCTGGATGTGGAAGTTTCGGGCTTCCTGAAAGACGTGAAAACGAGGTGTTCAAGGAGCTGGTCGAACGTTCCCTCGATGAGGACGCGCTAGATCGTGTTTTATCAGGCGAGGGGGATGCTGGTGAGGATATGCAAAACGATACGAAGGCCTCGTATAAAGAAATAACGCAGTTCAGGCAAAAGGAGGACCTCCACAGGAGTAAAACCGCCGTGAAGGGTGACGGTTACATAGACTTCCGAGACCGCATGCAGCGCGTTACCGACGGAACGTGGGTTCGGAACGAAAACGTTCAAAAGTGGAAAGACTCGCATTCGAACGCTGCCCCATCGAGGTAGTTACCGCGGTACCTAGGTGCAGTCGTACGTACAACTATGCTCAGATGCATTCCCTTTTATTTTGGTTGGGCAGGAGTAGGAAGCAGAGCAGTGCGCCGCGAGTTAGTCGGAGGAACCCAAGAAGAAAGAGCCGACGAACGGGGAAACGATCGAGAGGGTTCAAGAAACGATCAGGAGGGTTTAAGGACAGATTACGGTGGATGAACACCAAAATGCAAGATATGTGCGTTATCTGTATAAGTCATTGAGAATGATCGTGGTTGGGTTGTCGTCTGTTTTTTTCTTTGGATGCGCCGTTTCGGCCCCAGGTTTTGCCGTGGGTAGGGGGGCATGGATGAACAAAGGGGAAAACCGGCCGTCCGGGTCCGCGCCGACCCGTTCACGTTGCGGGGGGGGGGGGGGAGGAAAGTTCGAACGGAGTTCCGTCGGGGTGGTGTAAGGTTTCATTTTTATGGCAAAAGAGTCAAACTTTGAACATGTTAGTACGTGTTTGGCACCAGCAAGCAGCAGCACCAACACGAACACCACAGCAACAGAAGCAGCAGCAGCACGAGTAGAGAGGACAAGGTACAGCAGAAGCAGCCCGCGCCGCGAGGGGGCACGTTTGGGGGGTCGGAATCGGCGAGATCATGCACCACTTTGAAATAGAGGGGCTGTCTGTGGTGGTGGCACAGGCAGGAAAGACGGCCTAATAGCGTCGACAAGGGCGAGGTCGACCCCACCACCAGGTTTGACGCGCGATGGCATGTAGAGGGAGGGTCAGAAGGAGTGGGGTGGCCGCTCCTGTGCCAGGGCCTAACCTGGTGATGGAGCAACGAGGGCAGCGGTGATGGTGATCTGGGGTGTCTCCCGAGTTTGCTTCACATGCAAGTGTGTGCGGAAATGTAAGGTTCTTTATTTATGTTATACGAACATTCAGTCGGTTGTTATATTTCCGAACTCAGAGGATTTCAGGCCATTAGGCTCGGATTGTTGACGACCATCGTTTTCGAATATACGTAGTATCGAGCTTTACAGCCGACGGCGTGCGTGACGCACGGCGACCAACGTGCCCAGACTCGGAGAGTAAGGGAAACTTTGTTCGGACGGAATCGGTAAGACTGGGGTGCAGGGGAAGCGTCACGAGTGCGAGGAGTGCAGTTTGCAGACCTATTGCTGGACGAGCATTGTTTGGCTGAAAAGGATTTGCAGTCGAATAGCGTCGTCATAAATTCAGGGGATTGGGAGTTTTTTCTTTTTGTTTTGTCGTGAAATGGTCGTCACAGGCAAACGGGCACACACGCCAGGCTTCTTCAGGCAAACGGAGTTTTATTTTTCAAATCACTTCTGTACGTACTCGTAATACTACTGCTGCTGCATATTATAGCATAGCGTGAGAGGGGTTGCTCTGCACGCGGGTCCCAGTGACACGCGGGTCTCTACGCATATACCTGGTGCTTCGAAGTACAATAGTACACAGCATAATATATAACCGCCGCCGCCGAGACCTTGCCCCACAGAGCATGGTCTGAGTTGGAATACGTCGTACGTACGACTCGGCAAGACAGCATGGCATGCTCTGTACTAATGTGGAGAAGGGACCCCTGCTCGAAAGACGAGATTGACGACAACGAAGTTGACCTCCGACAAACTGGGCGGTTGATGGCAACGTATCCTCGTCCCAAAGGACGAAAGGACGAGGCCTAAGGGGGCGAGCTAAGTCCTCGACACAGGATAGATGATGCACGTGGCCGCACGAGAGCGTCGTTTTGCTCTCACGACACACTAGAACGTAATCATATATGGTACAGTGCCCGTGTTTGTACTCGACGCGACTTGCTTGTCCTGGGTGACGACTCGGCGACGACGAAGAAAAAGGCATGGTAGATACCCTGGATTCGTTGTGGGCCGAGTGTTTTTTTGCGTGTAGTGGAATGTCGTTGAAATTGGTAATGTGCTCCTTGCGTGTGACGCCCCAGGCCGAGGCTATCAACAGTGAGCAACGGACCCCAATTCATACGGATGTAGGAGCCGTGTATGCGAACATACCGTCACAACAAGATGACGAATCAAAACCATCGAGTTTTCCATCCGAAACTACGAGCTGTGAACTTAACCAAGGCTCAACCTCGCTGCTGTGCAATGCGGTGGGGTTTTAATGTTTTGGTTGGGATGCTGGTAGGTGGGGTGTTTACTTTAGGACTGGTGCGATGCTGTTCGGATATAGCTGGTGACAACTGCGCGGCAACGCAAGTGGTTTTGCGTTAAAAGCCCCCCCCCCCCCGGTTTTGACGAGAGACGAAATGTGAGGAAGGGTGCGGAACTTTCGTTTGTGTTTTATTGGGAGGGTGCGGTTTTCAGTAACTAAAACAGCACGGATGTGGGCATGACGTCTATACACCGGATTTTTCCCTGCGCGGGGACGATCGAGATGCACCCCCTGGTGCCTTCAAAAGACTAGCACACCACCAATCCATGTACTGTAGTGGTAAAATGGCGTTTCAGCTAAAATCGTCAAATACACCGGTTCGTCACAGCTCTACAAAAATCATAGGTGTTCACGGTTGTTGGTGTGGTTTGACGGAACTGTGCCGCACAGTACGATTTTATCTTCTACAAAGCCAGACCGAGCCGCCCCGTACTATCTAACAAATTTGCGACCCTCGATGAACCGCACCGCACGATTCAATAGAAGAAAAAGCCCCGCCGAACCTCACCGTACGACTCTCACACAAATAAAATCCGTGTAAAAAGCGGGGCCTTCAAAACCAAGAAGTTTGCTATAATGCAGGTACGGTACGGTGCGGTTTTGACCGGTTTTACCAGAGCAGTACTTCAAACCACACCGAACCGTACCGCACCGAACCGCACCGAACTCTTTCCTAGCGAGAAAACGGCACCGCACCGGGTTATTCCGAAAAGAAGAAAGAAAAAGAAAGCACCGCGATTATGTTCCACGCCGTGAAACGCCTTAAAATATATGCGTTGTGCGTACATCCCCGCGTTACGTCGTTACATCGGGTGTGGTGTGTGTGAAAAAGTAATGAAATACGCTACGTTCATAATAGACTGTTCGCGGGGGGCTGGGGACCGCGAACTGTTTCCCTAAGAGTATTAAATTTGTGGAATATGGTAAGCCCGCACCGACGCTCGAGCCGGTCAGTGGCGAGGCCGAGATGCTACTCGGTCGCGACCATCTTTTTGAAGGCAGTTGCGAAACGCTCGCATCGGCATTCGAGCTGACTGTAGGAGTTAGCGACAAACCGTGACGAATAATAAAGGAAATGTCAAGCTGGTTCGACAGCCTTGCTCCAGCTTACCGGTATGTGTATGTTTCGAGCTAACATACTGCGCCAACCTCATCCTATGCCACAAGCACATCTCATAAGGCGGCCGTACGATCGAAGTTCCGATTCGATCCGTATATTCGACATATATACAATAATGCTGTACGTAGCGAAGGCATCATAGGGCCGCCGGCGGCACTTTAGTTGGGGACGCCCCCGGAATTGGGGGCACATTAAGATAACGTACCCCCGATTGCATGACACTCGACATTGTGCGCGATGACGGCGACCGTAAGATACTGCACCTGACAGGATTGTCCACGGCTTTTGCTGGCTGGGTGAGTGCAGACGTTAATCACAAGTGATGAAATATGTATAATGCCATATGTACATGACGGGTTCTGGCGATGACATATTTTTCTGGTATCTGCAGAATGGCGTATACACTACGTATGGTCAATACAGCCTGCCTGGTACGCAGCCGGAGTTAAGCAAGACCACACACAACCCATATTCGAGGAGTTGTTCGAAGACGCCCAGCGAGGGGGTGCAGTCGGCCGGAGCCGGCGGCCTGTCGTGCGAGATGCAGGGACCAGTGAAAAAGAGAAATGTAACGATTTATTCCCCCAACGATTTGTCAGGTCGGCGCATCGGCAAGACCTCACTAATTGCAGACACATAATTACAACAAGAACGAACCTCGACAGGCTGTTTACGGACAGCCACTGCCGTACCCAGCCTGGTAGACAGAAGGAGAACAACACGACCACACAGGGAAACGGGGTGGCACAGTCAGCCGGAGCCGGCGGCCTGTCGCGTCAAGTACCTCCTGCTTTGCGTAAAAAAAACACAGCGGGCCCGGAGATGAGCAACGCAGATGTTACTCATTCGCATGCGTCACTAACTCAATCAAGGTAAAGCAAGCAGAGTGCCAACGTACCGCATACGAGAGCACAACAAACACAAGCCGGACCAGAAAATAGTACCTAAAAACGGCAATAAAATCAAAAAGGAATTCCGAAATAATAGAGTATGTGGATTGCGCAAGAATATAGTAAATGCTGCAAGAAGAAAGCTGCTGAACGGACACGAAACCAAGGAAGACACCGGCGTAAGGACGATGCGGGTAGAAAAAAGAAGGCAACAAAGAGATAAACAAGGCCAAAGCCAATGAATACAAAATAGACATCGTACTCAAGGCGGTGACAACAACATGAATGGATTCCCGTCTCTGCTACAAAGACTATCCGGGGACCTTGCCACACCATTCGCTACCATCGCCTTCCTTCTTTCGTCAATAGCGGGGTCAAGTGCCAGTACGTCAGTAGTATACCCAACAAAAAAGTCCAACGAAGTTACTATAGTTGAGCCTGGGCTATAGTAAAAACACGTTCCACTTATAAGTAAAACCGGAACCTTGCCACACGATCTATCCTTTCGTTTGTGCAGTCTATGACGGCTGTAGCAGTACGAGGCTGCCCCCTCCCCCCCCTGGTTTGGTCTTGTCGACGTTTGAGGCGTCCTTTGATGTGTGGCGTATCCAGCTCCTCTCCTTCTCGAGCCCGTGCCACCTCGCCATCAAGCCGTCCGCCGCTTTGACGACCCCCAGATACCACATCCCACTCTTCTTAGCCGCCCTCGGCCGTAACATCGTTTCTACTCAGAACAGCAAAGAGGAGCTTTCGGCGAATCCCTTGGCGGCTTTGAACAACCTAAGGTCGTCTGCTAGACGTTTGGTTCATTAATTTTCTGGTTGGCCAAGTCCCAGATTCTCCCCACCAGCCATCGTCCCAAATATCACCCGACGCGTCAGGCGTTCATTGGTCATCAGCTGTACAGCTCCCGCAAAGAAGAGGCGTCGTCCGCAGATGGTCGACCCAACGCTCTCGCATTGTGCCCTCTTGCGGACCTTAACGTACGACATGAGATGGTCCGGGCGTTGTCGGCGCTGGAAGCCGACGACGCGTAGGAGTAATTTATGTTGTGCCGGTCGGAGCTGAGCGAAGTGCATCGTCTGCCTATACCTCAGGCCTAGTGCTTCGATGATGAGTGGCGAAGTCCAGAGTCGTTGTGTCGGTGTCCACAGGAGCATGGTTTCCGCTTTGGTTTCGGACACGGCGAGGCCTGCTGCTTCAAAAACGGTCACGATGATGGCCATCATCTTCGCAAGGCCTGTGGCCGACTTTGACACATGCCTGTATCGTCGGCGTCCAGCATACCCCATACCACCCTGCGTACACATGCCAGTTGACCAACCTCGCCCCGTCCTCCCCAAGGTCCTCCTCCAGATGAACGGAACCCCTCATATTGTCTGGGTCTTCACGAAAGCGTACCAGCACGGTGTACATCGCAGCGGCGAAGGTGATCTTGAAAATACGCGGTGACAGCGCACAACATTGCCGAGCCCCTGGGTGACGTCATACCATTCCGAGCTCCCAACCCGTGGTGGAACTGGCGAGTAATGGTTCATATCGTCTCTAGTAGCCGACGCGTGCGAGCACTACCCACAACAGGTCTCGGTCGGCGGAGTCTTATATGTTCTGGAGATCGACGAAGCACATGTACAGGGGGGGGGGTCTAGCTGGCCCGACTTCCTGCAGTCGGCACAGGACGAACATCATGCCGACTGTCAATCGCGCTTGGCAATTGCCGCACCGTAACCTCGGGGGTATCCCTTCGGACTCGCAGTACAGTAGTTGCTGAGACGGGACACGACCATCTTCAGCAATAATTTTTACTTTGTATGAATGGACAGCAAGCGAAATCCCGCTGTGCTTTTTGAAATCAGACCGACTCTGATTTTTATGAAGAACCTTAACGGTCACATATTTCCATTTCTGGGGGGCGTCTTCTGTTCTCGGCCCATTGACAAAGAAGTTGTGCAAATACCGGATTATAGTTCGGGGGGGCTCGATTTTCAGTAACTCGGCCGGAAGGGAGTCGCTTTCCTCTTTGGCATAAAACCCAGAAGTGTCGCCGTCGTGTCATCCATGTTCGGTCCATTTCTCTCCAACCGATTGTGTCAACGGCCGTTGTAGCAAAAGAGCGCTGATCGTTGGATCAAGTTTAGGTGATTTCGTGTTCAGGAGCTTATTTGAATGTGCGCATACTTCAGCTCTATGTTAGCACAATACATGTTATCAGGTATGGATTATAGCATTCACTGGGTTATTAAGTGCTCTTTCCATCTTGGGACTTCAGAGGGGAAACTGTCACAAAACAATGTGGATTAAAACATGAACACCTTCGACGCGAGCTGACGAGTGAAGAACGTGCTGACCCCGCCTGGATAAGGCGGGCATACGAAGCAGAAGATTCCGGGTTCGAACCCCGGCATGGATTTGTTTAACCGCTTTTGTCCCTTTAAAAAAAAACTGGTGTTGACCTTTGTTCGTTTTTTTTAGTCTTATTTTTAACTTTTTTGATGGCTTCGCCATCCTTTTTGTCTGCACCCAATGGATAAGGCGTCTACCTACATACGACGAGTATACATATATACATATACCAGGTATAACATAACGTATGCCAAAACATAGGTCATGAATTGACAAGTTTTGGTTTTTGTCGCGTCGTCCTCAGTATCGGATTCTCGACATTTTTAGAGAGTTTCTTATTTCTTCGAGCACTCTCTTCGAGGATCGGCGTTAACACCCCTTGCCCTTTGTTTCTCCTGGGTGTACCTCACCGTGAACGCGCGCGGGGGTTGAGAGCGACAAACCTACATCCTGAGCCCGAGCACAAACTGCGCATGACATGCCAATTCTGTGATTTATTTCCTGTCTCAAACGAACTTACTCTTTCATCTTGTTTGGCAAACAGACAATGTTGTACACTTCATCCAATCAAATACGAACGTTTTGATATGTTTACAACAGATGTGCTTCAAGCTATTATTTACCCCTCGGCATCACCATAATTTTCTCCTGCACATAATATTGTAAATTCAACCTGTCGAACTCGTGCCCTGCCCGTCTACTGCCGGCCCATATGCGGACCCTTTTTATATGTATTAAACGAAGCAGAAGGTTCCGGGTTCGAGGGTGACGATTAAGTTGATTGGTTATTGTACAGGCATGAAGAGCAAGGTCGTGCATGGGGTTTGGCTTGCCTCGTAGAAAGGCAGAAGGTGCCTCGGAGAGGGACGATGAAGACAGAAGAAGACGCGAAGCAGAGTTTACATTATCGAAGTACACCCCGGAAGGATAAAAGTCACACAGAAGACACACAGAAGAGACACAGAAGTAGAGTACAGAAGTAGAGTACAGAAGTGGAGTACAGAAGTGGAGTGGGCCTTCGAAGCACTACTCCCCGATTCCCCATCATCCCGACTCATTCCACCATAAATCCGCTGATCCTGCTGTCCATCACAACCTCTCCTTGGCCTCTCACTGACCACCAGAATCTTCCTAG
>JAYJME010004543.1:0-10845 GCA_036873775.1 Costaria costata
CTACCGTTGCTGGCGGACGCGGGCGGCGAGTACGCGAGGCAGGCGGCCGCCATGGCGACGGCGAGCTCGCCGAGAGCCGCGGGCAGTGACCGCGGTCGACGCCCAACACGCGGCGCCAAGCTCACTCCTTGCAACCCTAGCCGTAGCCCCAGCCGAAGCTGTAGTCGAGGCCGTGACCACAGTCCACCGCCACTTCCGCCTGCGGCCGCCGACTTCCCCAACAATCCAGAGTCTACGAGCAGGATCGTCCTGGATGCCGTGGAGGAGGGTAATGCGGTCGCTCGAAGAGCCGGTGAGGTGGCGCAAGAGGCTCTAAGGTTAGGCAAAGAGGCCGCTGAGCGCTCCGAGAGGGCCGGTGAGTTCAGGCAGGCCGATGGGGTTGGTCGCACAACAGCGTGTCCGATTTCAGCGGTGAAACCTCTGTGTTCTCGTTTGCCGCCGTTGCTTCCTGATAGTCCCATATGCTGTACTCTCAGCCCGCCAGGGTTTGGGCGTCACGCCCCTCCGTTATGTTTTCGATGCTGAGGGTGCGCTGGGCGGCCTGACTGGGCCAAGGCGGCCTAACGTCCCCACAAGCACGCCAGTTGATTCGAATATAAATACGACATCGATAGTAGCTAGTTTTGACGACAGGAGCCCGACGGTTCAAGGTTAGATCCAGACTTTCGGCAATGGGGCAATCTCCTTGTACTCGTAGTCAATTGTTCCGATATTACCAGCGATTGGCCATTGTATTGCTTGTGACCCTTCTGGCGGCGATCACCCGATGAGTCGTGACTACGCGGTGTCGTTAGTGCGCCACGCAGTCACGCGTCCCCCCGGCGGCACTACTGTTGTAAAGCGATATCTGTACTGTTGCGTGGCCTCAAGCGCTTGGGCTCGATTTTAAGAATGGTTGTGTGAAGTCCCCGATGGTGGGCATTGTAATAGGCGACGACGAGTAACCTGCTCGCTCCCTTGTCCCACCAACCACCAACAGAGAGCTTGGCCAGAAGCCTTGCCGTTGGACCGTTCACTCCAGCAGAGGAGGAGAAGCACGGGGATGCCGCCGCCGACCTGAATCGCACGGTGAGACTCGCGCGTTCCTTTCCGACGCGCTCATTTCCCTACCGCCCGAACACCTGAGCGCTGTCTAGTTCTCCCCTCCTTGGCCTCGCCGGGGGTCGGAAGAATTCGCTGGCGTGTGCATTTTGTGATTTTTTTCGTCAGATTTCTTCCTGTCTATTATGGTTGTATCTGCAGGACCGGCGGTCGCGCCTACATTACATAACCACTTTTGCTTGCGCTCCTTATGCTTGAGCAACTTAACGTCTCGCCTCGATGGACGAATCTCCCAGCACGTTGCCGGGCCGGACGCACGGGGGGGGGCGGGGGAGGGCTTCGCCGCCCCTCATGCCGCTCTTTGGTGATGCAGTGCCGCACCCGTGTCACGCTAAACGTAACTCAACGTAACGAAACACAACGCAACGCAACGTACCACAACATAATATGACATAACACAACACAACGCACCGCACCGTACCTCACCGGTTCCCTTGAAAATAGGACAACACACGACGAAAGAGCGGGCGCGGGAATCGACCGAGGCCCGTCGACCAAGCCATTGAGGACGGGGTTGACTCGGCCGGTATGGACGGCGCCGTCACCACGCCAGCGGTGGCGGCTCCTGCTGCTGCTGTGGAGAGTCGCCGAAACCGCCGCCTCCGTGCCGTCAGCGCTATCCTAGGGGAAGCTGGACGGGCGAGGGGGTCGGCAGGGCCCGTCTTTGGTGCTGGGAGCGGCGGCGGGACTGAAAAGCACGGGCGCGGGAATGGGCGGCAAGCGCCACATGCTGCCCAGGAAATCGGGGTACGTTTGGCTTTGAGTCTGCGCTTGCCCGCTCCTAACGCCCCCCCCATAGGGCACTGTCCACGGAGCAGGGTGTTTAGGTATATGCAGGGCTATTTCGTATTCTGGCGTATCGGATTGATATCAGTGTGTTGTGTGGTGCGATTAACAGATGAATTTATGATACGCATGTTGTATTTATAGGTATCTGGTACAGTTCAGGAGCTGCGGCCGAGGGAGATGGCCGGGAAGCCCATCGAGGGTTCCTGGCAATCGGCGGTAGTCATATGGCATAGGGAGTAACGTCAGTGATCGACAAATTATGGGCTTCGACGCGGCGATATCTAGCTCTCACGCGCTACGAAGGGTTTGATTGGAGTTTGTAGAAAGTACGAAGGATACGGTTGCCGGGAAATATCGTTTCCTTGATTTGTTTTGTTAGCTTGCCTTGAGAAAGCTAAATGGAGACCACGAGAAGGCATCAGTGCTTTCCCGAGATTCACTGTGAAGTCGACCACGATTCGGTTCCTCCCTCCCAACCCTTGGCCATGCTTGACCCGTGCGCTCTCCTTGCCTTGCGGCAAAACGCAACATCGCAGGCGCCAAGCGCTGGAGTCGGTAAGGACCCCATCATCTCGGGCACCCCAGCTACTCCGGAGGGCGGTGAGACCAACCACCCCCTCGGGCGCGAGGTCCGCAACATTCTCGAACGATTACCGGTTGACAACGACAACGGGCGTCGGGTGGCCCTCGGCACTATGCGGACGACGCTCGAATCAATAGCCCGCGAGGTGTCCGCTGGGCAGCTCGACGGGAGAGCGGAGGACGAGAAAGTGGGAGGGGATGAAAGAGCACCTGCAGGAAAAAATGACGATCTCCGGAAGGTGGCTGAACTGCGAGAGGCGATATGGGGAGCGGTCGGCATCCTCTCCGGGATAAGCGGGTGCGTATTACATATCATTATATGCGGTACGGCACACCACTTAAGAAGCTCTTACTTTGGGCCCGAGGCTCAAGTTCTTATGTAAGGCAGGGTGTGCCCTACACTAACTTCAGTATAAATATGGTTTTCTTATGTTTCGTGCAAAGCTCGAGCGAAAATGGCGCACGAAACTCCTATTTTCTTCACCTGCTGGCGCGTACAAGCGTAGCATTACACAGCCGTAGTTTCGGGAGGGCTGAGTATTCGCCAAATTGGACGGAGTTTGTACGCTTGGAGAAATCTCCGATTGTCGAATGGGGCAGAACGGGACAGTGCTTGCGCGTGCTAAAAGGCTATGTCGCTGCAATTGCATGAGATCATCGACGCGGCGCACGCGCGGGATTATTCTGCTTGCCATTCAGGGAGAGCTTAGGCGTTGAAGAGATATTCAGTTTTTTTTTCAGGAGTAAAGGCATGCCTCGCTTTGCTTTCACCCTTGACATGTGTTCGTTTGATGCGATGCGTCGCAACCCACCATGATTTCAGAACACCCTCCCTAGTTTTATTTCCCCCGGGTCTTAGTTAGGATGCAGCTCACCCTGCATGCGACTTACCGAACACCTAACGGTTCTTCGCGCTTGGTGCAGGCAATGTCTGCCTGGTCGGTGAAAACCCGACGTGCTCCGTCCCGGCATTGTACGGATGCGAGGGTCTATGGTCATACGACTACTGCCGTGCATGATAACTATTAATAGTACCCCCCCCCCCCTCCCCATTCTCCACACCCCGGCGCCCCCATCACGTAGTTCGCATCTCCCCGCAGAAAAACAGCGTCGATCCGCGAGCGTCTCGCGGCGGGGAAAACGTCCCGGCCTACGTCTGTCGCGGTCGCGAGATCCTGCAAGCTGCCAACCACGTGGGGATCGTCAGGAACGGCACGTCGGAGGGTGCTGGGTTCCGCCTGGAAGCATCCCTTCCAAAGTCGGGCAGCGGAGGGGGGGTGCGGGAGTCGTGCGCGCTCCTTGGGGTTCGGACGGCGATGACCGAGAAAAGTAGGGGGGAGTCGTGGGTGATGGTGTCACATCAGTGTGGAGGGGACAGGTTGTGATATTGCCGCCCGCCCCTCGCCTTATCGTTTGTTTTTTCTGTTGATGTTGGAGAGCTGTGGTGTGGCCAGGTTTGCGCTGTTTTGCGGCAGAAGGCTGGCTCGGAGGGGGAGAGGGGCGCGGTAAAGAGCCGTGAAGATAGATGCTGTCGTCCACCGTTCACGCTTGCTTGCATTGCGCTAGAAGCTCGAGCAATTGGTTGTCGGTTGGTTGGTTCGTTGGTCGGGCTGGTTGTTTGGTTGTACTGCAGGCACTTTGGGGTTTGCCAAGGTTTGGCTGTTGGGCAAGGCAGTGAGTGGTAAGGGTGACGATGTTCATGGTTATTCCCCCCCTCCTATCTGGCGCACACTATAATTATTTAGCAGCCGATCCGAATGTTTGCGTGCTTGCTGGTGATGAGGTGAAGTGTATATCTCTTCTCTTCGGCTGGTCTGAGTGCTTCAGTTAGGATGCACTACTGTGTTTGTATGTATTTTATGTACGTCGTAGCTCTTGTACGTAGCTCTTGTAATCGTATGTTTCACAAGAATATATTCCCGGCTTGGAGACTTGGGGAATAGAGCATGCAGCAACGCATTCACGGGTGGGATAATGTGCTACTCTCCGGGTGCATGTTACACGATTCTCTCCGACGCGTATTGCAAGTCTCATGGCGTCGCCGCGCAGGCAGTGTTGGTATGATGGCTGGATGGAGCAAACAAGAAATAACCACTAGAACAACACTGTTTTGGTGAGAGGGGCGGAGGATGAAAATGGAACGGGAGCGTAATGATCATGCACATACAACAGGATGGCGTGTGGGTGACGGCCGATCGAGCACGCACCATCATTACGTAGAATAGAGTCCTACCCGAGGGTATACGTCTATATACTCGTATATACACATATATATACCCATACTCCTGGTATATGTTGAGGTCCGTATGATATGCAGCCATTCATTCGTTGACGTCCAGCTACAAATAAATAGCGATCGATCCATTCGTGGCTCGCACTCCCACTCTTGCTCTTGTCACCGAAATGCACTCACTCGTACAATAATATGTCCCGGTTCATTACAGCAACATCAGCAGCTGTTATACAGTACTGCTGTTGTACTGGTAGTATACCCGTATGATACGTACCAGCTAAACCAACACACAAGGCGGCTACGTATGCTATGGTGTCGTGTTGCTGCTGTGAGGTTACGCATGGCCGTTTCCATTGCGTTGTATCACACATACAGCAGCAGCAGGGTCACTGCTGTGTACTGGTAATCTGCAACCAACCCTGGAGCTCGATACACGAATCTGTACGAAAAGTTATTATACTACCTGGTACAACAGGTATTCGTCGCGATGAATGGTGCTGCTACCTGCTACTGAAATAAGTTCACTGCTGTCTCTCGTCACGTTTCGCATACGATCGTCGGGTGTATCATAAGAGTGTAAAATAATACTGCTGACAGCAGTAGTGGTTTCATGTTCTCCTCGATCCTCCACCCACCCTCCATGCACGAAGGTCAATGTGTCGGTTGACATGTTGCCCCATACCGCGAATAACGTAGCAGCAGTCGTCTCCAAAATCCGAAATCCAAAAAACACGATTTGAAAAAATGACCTAAAACAATAGACTACACTATTTTCAGTATATTTCATCATTAACACGCCTCCCAGGTTATATAAAACATTTTTGAATTTAATTTCTGTGTTGTCAACTTTTCTCCTCCCGCGGCTTTCGTACTTCGGCAGGATCGATTGCGCCAACTCACTCACCGCCGTGCGCGCTAGGTAACGGCACGTCCGGGATTATCTCTAGTTTCTGATCCTCGCTGCCACGCCGCGATCTCGATTGCTCAGCTCCGTGGTGGTGGAGTGAGTGGGCGGGAGAGTTATCTACCGGTGTTGGAGCTATGCCGCCAGCTAAGCGCGGGCCGGGACGTCCGAAGAATGGAGCAAGCAGCGGGGCCACAGGCGTGGCAGGGTCTAGAAAGAAGGACAAGATGGAGGTGGGTGTCTATCCCCGTAGTCTTGTCGCGGTGGAACCCATGCCGTTTGTGGAGCTTCTTGATGTCTGCTTGCACGCGGATTTGGGTTCGTAGTCCATGCCCCTGTGGTGTGGTGGATCCATCCTTCCGATTGTTGTCGCAAGCTACCACAGCAGCAGCAGCGAGCGCGTCGTTTTTTGTTTTTTTGAATCGACGTTGCTGCTATCCTCATCGTCATGCTTTTGGAGATGGCAGCAACCAGCTACGTAGGGGCATGCACGAGCAGCTGTGAGCGTGTTCATTAGATCGTGACGTGCTGGTTGCGAAGAGAGCAGAGCGGCCGCTCCGTCTGGAGCTTGCCTGCCCAGCGGAGTGAGTTGTCTCCGCGACTCCTCCCTCCTGCATGCCTCGTGCCCCACCGGCAATATTTTGTCCCACGACTTTTACCGCCTGTTTCCCGAGTAATTTGGTCCCGGTGAAGAGAGATGATCCGGGGTGGCCGTCACCACCAAAACGTGCTCCATGGCCTGCTAGCCATGTAGGCACTGCCGAGGTCGTGTTGAGTTGTCTCGCCAGCGTGTGCATAGCAGCGGTAGCAGCTGTTGCAGCATAGCAGCAATAACAGGTCGCAGGTCGCACAAGAAGCAGCAATCGGGTATTACTCGTACGCAAAACCGGAACCGACGAGCCGCTCATTTTTTGTTCGTTTTTTTAATCGAACAAGGGCTTTTTCAGGAAAAATATACTATTATTAATAATAGTAACAGCGCGGTGTTTCGATTCCCGACATTACTCGATATTAGAGTCGAGCATCGACGTTGCCCTGCTGGGAACGATCGACCCTTTGTCAAGTGCTTCGTATGCTCTCGACACGCACCCGGACTACTGCTGTTGTGTACCACGAGTACTGCAGTTGTATACATGTACAATACGATGTGATGATAACTCAACGTCGGCTCTCTGGCTTTCTGTCTGCCGGCATGCGGCACGTGCTATCGTATCGTACAGCGGCAGAAACTGGCGTAACTACGTGCTGCTGCTGCTGAGCGTCGCGAGCGAGCGAGAGCCTCTTGTCTCTGCCACCACGCCACCACACATGGCAGATAGAGAGAGCATTGACGAGGACTCGAAAAAGGAAGCAAGGAACCTGTCGCCTACGAGTACTCGTAACTTCCACGGGTGCTCAATTTGGACGCCCCTCTCCTTTACCTGAGTCGCGCGCTTGCTCACCCCCCCCCCCCTCCCTCCTATCCTTGCGTGGTATCCACAACTGCTGTGTACGTACGTACTGGTACCTCCTTGTGCGTAAACGAACCGTAGAGCCGGCGACACGAACAACCGTCTGCGAAAATCAAAACATGAGGAACATGATAAAATGATGGAATGATATGATACCAGTTGTATGATGTCTTCTCGGGAAAAGGTGAACAACAACATAAGGCCGCGGGGGGTGGGCGTTTGCGCGCGCGGCAAAAGTAGAAAGTCAAGGGACTCCGTTTTGAAATCCGAACGGCTCATTTTGTTTTCCATCGAGGCAGATCAAGGACAAGAAAGATATCCCCACCATCCGCTGTTGTCATCCTCCTCCTCCTCCTCACCCTCCTTCTCTTTATTTTCTCCGTAGTCTTACGTAGTCGTATTTAATAGTCGTCGGCGGTTGTTGAGGGCGCAGACTGCGGTTGTCGGCCGGCCCCCTTGCGCCGTGACCGCGTCGATGAAGGCGAGAGCTCCGCAACAGCTTCGTAGTCTGCGGTATACCAGGTTATAGATTAACTGGTATGGTCGATACTTGAACCGCCGTTTAGACGCGCTTCGGACTTCGGACCCCCATGTCCCCGCTAACACTTGGTATGATACAATGTACAGCAGTACAACAGCGTACAGAGTCAGCCATCATCATCAGCTATATACGAATAGTGCACAACCCAGCAGCCCGCATTGGTTCGTGTGACGGATGCAGCAGCATCGTGATTTTGTTCCTTACTTTCCCCCCCACTTCCATGATCTAGATCTTTCAGAGCAGACATGTCCCTGACCTGTATGATCGTAGCTCATGTTGCCGGGTGGGCAGCCGTGTAATCTGCATAATCTAGCACGTGTTTCCTGGTTGGATCTGTACTACTGCTGTGCAGTCCTTCTCAAAATATCGTAACTGCAGGTTAGGATTCATATTATCTAGATCCTGATCTGTCTCTACTTAGATTATCTAGATCCTGGTCCATCTCTAGATGATCTAGATCCTGATCTGTCTCCACTTACATGATCTAGATCATGATCTATCTATATAAGATCGAGAACCGGATCTGTGTCTAGATGATCTACAGTAGTAGATCCTGATCTGTCTACAGATGATCTAGATCGTGATCTGTCTACAGATGATCTAGATCCTGATATGTCTACAGATGATCTAGATTATGATATGTCTACAGATGATCTAGATCCTGATATGTCTACAGATGATCTAGATCCTGATCTGTCCGATGTGTTCGACGTTACACGATCGTATTAAATACAAGTACGAGGTAAACACAAGTATTTATTTGTATGATATTCTTATAGTTCCACTCGTGCTGATGCTCCTCCCCGACGGTTCGTGCCTGCGTCCTGTATGTATAGGTTAGCAAGGATCAGCCCACCCTAGCCAGCTTCTTCACGACCCCCAAGACCAAGCCCACCGACCTCGTACCTCCCGCCGGTCCCAAAGCCAAGAAGGCTGGCAGTGGCGGCGGCGGCGGGTTGCATGCGCGGAACGGAGGAGAGGGCGAGGGGGGTGGGGGGGGGAAGTCTCCGAAAGCGGCGAACGAGGTGAAGGGTGTTTAATGCCTGGGACGTGGTAGATTGTTCTCTGTTATCTTCGCCCTGTCGCTTTTGCTTTTTGGTCTCGCAATTCTTTTCATTGTCGTCTACCGTATGATCGCCAGGTATTATACTGGTATGTGTCAACCCGCAAGATGGCGCACCCCTGGGATGGTTTTCCTAGCTGATTTTATCTCGAAAACAGGAAGAGGCACAAACTACGAAAATGGTGGAAGCTTTGGAAATATTTCGTCGAGATGTCTACCAGTACCAACACCAACACCAACACCGCTCAACACCAAATGGTGCCGCTGCTACTCCTGTTCTTGTCGCTGCTGCTGCTGCTGCTGCCGCCGCCGCCGCCGCCGCCGCGCGGTTGCTGCTGGGCTATCGGCTCCTTGGGCGACCCTCGTTGCCGCTGGATTGCTCGATTCCGTTTGAATCCCCCGCCTTTTTGACGCCGCACGCAACAATCACAGCCGCCCGCGATGGTTGACATCACGGACTCCATTGGGTCGGCTTTCGAGGAGGACAAAGGCAACAGCGACGGCGGCGGCGGCGGCGGGGGGGGTAAGGAGGAAGGCTCGCCGTCGAACTCCGGTAATTCTGTCCGGTTCCAGCTCTCTCGCGAAGGCGACGCCGGCCACGGAGCCAGCAATGGTAGCAGCGCCGCCTCTGGCCGCGGGAAGGTATGTGGCATGTGGCATGTCACATGTCACATGTTACGTTATTTGTTTTTTTAACCATCCCTTTTTTTATTGTAGGATAGATTGGATTAGGGTATATATGGTAAAATGTAGGTGGGTAGGGTAGGGTGGGATAGGGTAGCGTAAGGTAGCGTACGGTAAGGGAGGGGAGGGGAGGGTAGAGTTGTACCCCGTCGGGTACCCGGGGCAAACGGGTACCCGGACTTTTTTGCAGAGGTACTACCCGTACCCGTGGCCGGCTACCCGTTTTTTCAGGCACGCGAACCCGGTTAGTGCGGGGGGTACCCGGGTACCCGGGTACCCGGACAACATTACAGCTTTGTTCACGGGCATAAAAGCGACACGTCATTTTGAGGATGGTGCCTTCACGGTTTCACACCGACCGACCCGAGAACTAAAAAGTCCCAGCGTAAATTTAAGGGAAATACGAATTACGAGTACGTCGATCAACGCCCGCCCTATATATATATAACCCAAACACGTGGACTTGATGGCGAAACTGCTATCCGGATAGAGTTGTACCCTGTCGTATCCGGGGGGAACGGGCATACCCAGGTTATTTTCAGAATTGCTAACCGTACCCGTGGCCGGGTACCCGTCTTATCAGGCACATGAACACGGTTACGGGTACTCGGGTACCCGGGTACCCAGACAGCATACAGCTAGTAGGCAGCGGTTACCCGGGTAGTGCGGGTATATCAGGGTACCCGGACAACATACAGCGAGTAGGTCAGGTTTAACGAGGTCTGCCGGTACAGCCGCGTGTGCGTGCGTGTTGGTGATTGGGGACCCCTGACAGTGTTGTTTGAAGGGGTTTTGGAGGTATGGTGAAGGGTATCGAACCGGGGATACACGTAAGGACTCGGGTACTCGGGTACCCGCCGGGTACCTGTTAATGTCGGGTACCCGGGTCCGAATACCCTGCGGCTTTTAGGTCGTACCCGTTCCCAAGCGGGAAATTACAGGTCCGGGTGTACCCGGGTAGTAAACGAACGGGGTACAACTCTAGGGTAGGGTAGGGTAGGGTAGCGTGGGGTGGGGTCCGGTTAGGTACTATCTAACCGTTTCCGCTCATATACTATTAACACGAAGTAGACGCTTCCCAACCGTTGCCACCTAACGTATCGTAGCCACTTTATAACCGTTGTCGTTTTTTGTTTGCAGACGCGAAGCTGATCGCTCCGAGAGTCGAGACCCACCCTTAAAACACTTAAAACACTTGCGGTTTTCTCGCTTCACCCGGGTCGGGTCGGGTCGGGGTCGGGTCCGGTCGGTGTACCAGGCACCAGGTATATAAAATATCCTCTCGTAAAACAATATCTCTTCTATGACGCTAAGACGACAGTTGCCACTTTCCCTTCTCAAAGACTCCTCCCTTCACCTCCTCCAGGAAACCCCTATTGGATGTACACCATAACCAGCGCTGATGCTGACTGATAGCTCAGAAGTGGCTATGGTGTACATCTAATAGACTGTTTCAGAGGACTGCCCTGAGCTGGGCAATCGATCGATATTGTACCG
>JAYJME010004544.1:0-10845 GCA_036873775.1 Costaria costata
TATAGGTTTTGGTGTCTACAGTAGGTCCTATTGTGTCTGCAGTAGGTCCTATTAACTATGGTCCCCCGTAATAGTAGTAGTAGTAGTAGTAGTAGTAGTAGTAGTAAATAGTAGTACCCCGAGTTTATATTGCGGGGGAATACTAAGTATGTTGAGAGTATTCAGGACCAAACATGCTTAGTAAAAATTGGGTAATATATACCTGGTAGTTTTTTTTAAATTATCGTAGGTCCCAATTACTATGTTCCCCCGAGTTAAGAGCACTATATACATGGTGACACTTAAGCCGAAACAGGCGTTCTTAGCTAGACAGTGGTCTTTTAGCTGTAGTGCGAAGTATATAACTTTTAGTACAGGCAGGACAAGCCGTTATAAACCGCTCTTAGCTCCCAAAAACTTTTCTACCTATTTTAGTACCGCACTGCACAGAAACCGATATCTCAGTCAAATTCCAAGTAATGTGTCCCTAGAACGGGACTGCTCTCTTAACAGTCGCACCAGTCGCACCAGTCGTACCAGTCCTAAACTCGGGGTTGTTGTTTGTTGTTGTTGTTCTCACATTAACTCATCGCTAAAATCAAGTCCGTGGTCAGAGGACAGGCTCCAATAACTCTGGAGTGGAAGAATACATCCGGAAATATAGAAATACAGACAGGAATAATACGCATACGAAGCAACTCAAGAATATCGTACCCCTAACCCTAAACTCGAGGTACCCCACTGTAGCCAAAATCGGCTGCTATTCCAATCTCGCCAATAAATTAGGCAAAAATGTTTGGGCCCTTGGCGAAATCTTGGGCCGTCGTAAAACCTTCGAATCCAGACAACGTATGAACGGAAACGAAGTCGTTGCACGAACTTCCGCCTCCCGTTGCGCTTATCCTTCACTGAATGAACAACACCCGCGTGTTTGGGGGCAAAGCACTTCGAAGCACGTACGCACACTAGTGTGTGGAATACACTCTGCAGTGATAAAAACGACGAAAACCCCCCGACCCCTCTCGATCAAATGTGAGTATGATATTCATCGACCCCCCTCCGAAATTCCTCCCGCGGCGTCGACCCAACCTGTATCCAGCATGATGTGCTTTCACCCCCATTTCTCGAGACTGTCGACATATGAATCGTGTGGGTTTTACTGTCAATAGTTCTGCTTCAAATGGATTGGCGGCAGATGTGTCGATAATGTCAGTGAGATTCCGCTGGCTGTGACCATCTACACGCAGCTACAGCAGTAGTGGCAACACACAGTCCGCCTGCCAGCCTCTGCCCGTGTTCGGTTCCCCGGCGAGAACAACTTTTGATAAATCGATCTGTCATACCATACCATGCGGGAGCACTCGTAGTAGCTCTAGAGGCCCACCAGAACAGTTTACCATACCATATAATCACAAAAGAGATGCCGCTTCAGGAGACATGCCATATGTGCGCAGGTTTATCCGTGCAACGACGGTGGCGCGCTTGCACGTCGAGGATTGGAATCGATCGTGGTCGTACTATCTTTGTGTTTTTTTTGCTTACCATCTGAACCAGCTTTATTTACGACATGAAGCAAATCTCTGTCGAACGGCGTCGGCAAACTCGCCGCCCGAGCGTGCATGCTGCGTAGTAAAATACCAAGTGCTATTATTTCGCAGAGGACGAGCACACCACGAGCGACGAAGTCGTCTAATCGGGCCGGAGCGGCGAGGTGCCACAGCATCGGGGGCCTGGGGCGGGGGGGGGGGCGGGGGGGGGGGGGGGGAGGGGGATGATTGCATCACGTAGTGTGTATATGGTCAGGCACCCACGAGGCAGTAACATTGCATGCCCATTGCTCTCTTTGGATGTGGCCAAACTGGAAAACAAATCAACCCATTCGACGCTGTCATTTACATGCAAGAAAAAATGTACAAGGTGCCGACGTCCGCCTCACAAGCGACTTTTAGTAAGATGCAGATATCCCTCTGTGCGACTCGCCGAACACTTCACGGCGCTTCGCGCTTGGTGCAAGCAATGGTTGCCTGGTCGGTGAAAACCCGACGTGCCCCGTCCCGGCATTGTAGATATGTCAGGGTCTATGTTCGTACGACTACGGCCGTGCATGACAATGAATACCCTCCTCCCTCCACCCGCGCCCAAATGTTAGAGGCGTCTCTATCAGGAGTAAGAACGGTGCTCCGTCTCGAAAGGGATGCGCGGTCAAAATGGTCAAATGACTAAGGCAAGCGAAAAATGAGTACCCCCACCCCCCCCCCCCGCGCCAAATTTCGTCGCGTTTCACCTCGGAAGCGAACTGTAAAAAGCGCTTGTCCGTCTCCTCCTTCCCCGCCGTTTTGAGGTACGCTTGTCGGTAGCCTAACACGGTGTCCACGTGGGTTTTGTGCTGGATGGCTAGCTCTAGCGCACGAGACCATCTGAAAAGGCGCATCTGAGGCGAGGGTTATGGGAAGAGGGATTCATTTCGACCTGCTATTGCGGGGCACATGGTGAAGATTTTCTAATATTGTGTGTAAGTATTGGGGCCTATATGTTTTCTGTGTACATCATCACTTCTGATTGCTATGGCTCCCTCCGGTAATGTGAGGAGGCTAAAGGCTAAGCGTGTGCCAGTAGTGTTGTTCAGTAGTCGAGCTGTCTTCGCGTGCATGCACCTGCTGTCAAGTGCCCTCCACGGAAGGGGGCCGTCGGGGGAAATTTCGGGGCCGGGAGCGACAGAGAGAGAATCGATTGTAGCAGTCTAAATACCGATTACCACAGAACGGCCGACGATCACGACATGTTGTCATGCATTCAGTACGGCACCCCCTCTAGTAGTCTAGTCTTACAACACTATCCCTACTGTATTCACCATGAATCTGCATGCTAATAAAAATATCAGGCACGACATTGCAGATATAGGCCTAATGCTCACATTGAGCTTGATGGCGCGGTAGACGAGGGGCGGAGACGTCTGCAGCAGGATAGACTCTGCCTCCTCCGGGGATTTCCGGTACAAAGCCAGTTCGGCGTTCCGACCCTCCTCGCTCGGCACTTGCGATATGTGCTGCACGAACTCGAGTTTGTCCACCTGTCGCAAAGTTAAAGTAGGCGACGGCTAGAGTGGGCGCAAGCCCTATCTGTATGTATCTTACTGCGGAAGCTCCAAATAAGTAGGCCCACGGAGCCCACTTCGGCGCGTATATCGCGAGAATGACAACGTGAGCCACGGATACGATTCGTTTAAACGTGGTTAATTGTAGGCTTGCCATAGATGATATACATACATTTGCATTCTTCGGGATAAAATCGGGAAGGATATTTTTCTCCCTCGTTTGTGGGCCTACTTATTGGCGGCCTCCGTGATAGGTTTGTTCATTGCCAAAGTACGTGCCGGTGGCTTTGCACCGCTACTATCGGTGCTAGCGAAGAACCTGCTGTTGATGGTGTGGTGCCATTCGATGCATCCATCAAGAGTGGGATGTCAACTTGCGCTGTTGGGAAGTCATCAAGACTGCCGAATTGCTGAGACAAGAGAGAACCCATCAACCCATCTCACGAACAGGGACGCTACCCGCCCAGCCTAAACAAACACACACACAAAATACCACGAAACGGTCCCAGTATCATACTATTATCAGCTCTTAACGTACACAACAATTGGCCGCCGCGCCCCCTAGAACCTGCCCATGCCGCTACGTTAGCCCTCACGGTGCGCTTTTAATCAGGACAACAACAGCGACAACACTATTTATCCACAGCGAGCAAACCGCTCATATCGTCCGTTCGTGGTGAGTTACCTCGTGTATTGCTGCCAAGGATTCTTCGGCGAGCTTAAGGTTCTTCCCTTCTAGAGCCATGCACGCCATGCACGCCCACAGCTCGTTGCTTTGCACGAACCTGATCTCAAAACGGGAGCGATCAAAAACACCAGGGAGACAACGACACGAAGAAGTCGTTGGCAGAGGCCTAAACACAGGAGGACGCAGACAATAACAGTTTCCCGCCCCTACTTCGAAGTAGGTGTCTACCCGACGAGAGACAAATCTTCCCTAGCGACAGATGTCACTTTGGCCCATGCGTACACCCTTCGATAGGGTTCATACTGCTGTTTCGATCACACGCACTCAGGGTAGGCTGAAGCGTCTTCTGAAAACTGACACAGATCGGACGATGCGATGTGCCTCTATTTGCTGATTCGCTAGTTCATTGGGGTAGAGCTCGTAATGCGTTCTGAAGCGGGCGATCTTCTTCTACTCTTCTAAAGCAACGCCTTGTTGATGTGAACTTCGAAGCGATCGTGGACGTCAGTGCGTGGTGATTGAGTCGCCGTCTATACGCATGCTACTAATGGCTACTATGAATGCGGTAGGGGTGTTCTTAACCGTTCTGAGGCTTTCTGAGGGTGTTGTCGTGTTGCCACTCGAGGACTTGTTGTGGTGCTGTTACCTCACCCAGAAGTGTTTTTGAGAAAAAATGTATGCTTGACGCGATGAACAATTCCATCGCCTACTACGGGGGGACCATAGTACCGTAGTGGGGAGGGGGGAGAAGAACCTGCCATGTAACCCCGGATACGAGTTACGACTAGGAGGGAGCGAGAAAGGAAGGGCGAAGATCATAAATGGGATGGAAAAAAGATAAAATAAAATAAAAATAGTAATCAGGACCAAATATGGTTAAAAAAAATATGTGGAATACGAGGTATACAGGTTTTTGTGTCTATGGGAGGTGACCTGATTACTATGGTCCGTCGTAATCGGCTCATAAGGAAGAGTGCTGTAAACACACAAACAGGATTGCATCATTTCCCAGTGACTTTTTGTGTGGATCCCAGTGACAGTTTGACCGTTTGTGTGTTTCTTTAACCCTTTTACTACCGCAAAAAAATATCCCATACTATTTCCAAGAATCTTTGTCCCCAAAAGCCGTTTCCGGCTCTTAAGGGGTTAAGGAGCCCCGTCATTTCCCAGATAGATTTTGGCCGAGATGTGCGGTAAGGCTAGCAGTATGGCATGCCCTACCGTACCACCCGTCCCTGGAGAGCTAGCATTGCCGTAGTAGACAGAACAGAACGTAAGCATACACAGCACACGAAACTCCACCAGTTCATGGCGCGCGGCTCCAAGTTCCTAGGTACAACTAACTGCGGTGTTTCCTGGGGGGTCTCTAACCTGCAGAGGCGGACAGCCTCTTCCCAACGCTGGCCCCTGACGGAGGCGTACAGCATGGCGGGATACGGGGCTATAGCCGCACTCAGGAGGGCCCCGTCCGCCCTCCTCACCATTACCTTCCCGCCGTAGAAAGACAGGATTCGAGGAGACTAGGCGGGGGTGCAGCAAGCGTGGAGGGTTTGGGGGTTGGGGGTCGGTTAGTCGCAGTGAAATACACCATACACGCTAAGGGGTGCGCTCGGACTGGTGCTACGCTAGCGGGGCTACCCCCTCTCTGGCGAGTGCCCCATTACCCCTCTAGCATATACTAGTAACAGATGGAAGGGGATACACATCTACTAGTTGGGAGGGAATAGACATATACTATTGTAGATGGAATAGACATCTACTGGTGAACGTTGAGATGGATGCCCCAAAAGCGACGAAAATTCCCCAAGGGGTATTGTCACTCTCGACCATGGACAGGGAACAAAACGGTCAGGATCGGTTGCCCCTCCTTCGCTGAAGAGCTAAATCCGTTTCACCTTGCCGAACTCCGCCGCGTCCCGCGAGGTAGACGCCAGCCCGAGCAGGTCCCTGTCGATAGACACGGCGTTCGGGTAGTACCAAGTGACCAGCCTTCCGTCTGCTATTGCCGTCAGCACGTCGCTTCTATCGTTCCATGCGGCGCTCTCCACCTGGGCGGAGGCACACGCAGAAACGGGGACAGCGCGCAAGGCAACGTCAAACCACGTGAGGTGCGGTAGCGTAACACACCTTAAAAGCATTCCAGGGCCTATAGAGCCCTAGTAATGTGGTCACCGAAGCCCTGTGCCATCACGATAACGGCGGGGGCGGACAGAGTGGAGAAACTTGTGGTGGTTCCCTGTCCTCAGTACCCCAGAGACCGAAGTGAGAGCAGGGCACAAATAGACGGCGGAGGTCTCCCTCATATTGATTGCCTTGCTGACCCTGCCTTGCGCCTGGGAGCGTGGATCACTCCGCTATTCTCGACTTCGCCGCGTTTGCGCGAAGGGCGATTGGACCTACAGTAGGTTGGCTCCCGCAGAAGAACCGAGGTGATTCTCGTGGTCCCGCCCGGCGGCTGGGAGGTCTGGCTGTACCTTCTGAACCATGCTTCGATAGAGGTGCACCATCTTTTTTATGAGGCTCTTCACTTTAGGAGCTCCATATCACACAACAAAATTGTTTTTGAGTAAACTGGAAGAGCAGCCCGATGAGCAAACCCATGGACTTGGCATTTAAAAAAATCATATTCCTGAACAAGAATGACATTTCGAGGATTTTGGGTTAAGGAGCCCCGTCATTCAGAAGAAAAAAAGCCAAAAAGTGCAACCTCTATCGTAGCACGCGTCTGCTCTCTGTCTCACGGGAATGAAGGATGCTGGAGCCGAACCAAGGCTAGTACTCGCGTTAATTGTAAGGGACGAGTTCACGCATCGGACAGTTCAGACCTGTGTCGTTCAGGGCAGATAGATCCTGGTCTATAGGTATGATCTGCATGGTCTATAGACCGTGTTGCCGGGTGTGGGGCCGGATGATCTGCATGATCTAGCACGTGTTTGTTTCCTGGGTTGGATCTGCCTTGCACGGATCCTGCACAACATATATTATATATATATATATATATATCATAAGCACATATACAGGATCTAGATGATCAAGATCGTCATCTGTCCGATGTGTGAATCGAGTATTTGTTCTAGAACGTAAATCTCAGCAACGACAACGGTAGCCCAGAACATTTTCCGATGCCGTGAAACGTTTTTCCTTTGTTGTCGATCGATCCCACCGCACTCTGCCCCCCGCTGGGCATTCTCACCTGCGTATGCAGCTTGTACTTTGCCGGTGACGCGCCCTTGGTCTTCGCAGGAAGCACAGGGCAGAGCCAAAGCTCTTTGTTCCTGTCTATGAAGGCGAGTCTTCTCTCCGGCAACCCTTTCGAGAACTGACTCAAGAACACTTCCTCCTGCGGCGACAGACAGCACGAGCAGGGGATTTCCCGGCGTCGAGCACGATCGAATGTATAGTCTCGCGTGGGCTTGCATGTTTCGAGGGGCTATGTTCGGTTGGTGTTTGATTTCTTGTGGATCAAGCAGTGGCTGTCCTCGCTGACTGTTTTGGTCGGGCTGTATTTTGATTGCTGCGGGTGATTTGATCACTTCGGGCCAGACCGTAGGACTGCCATGATGGCTACACGCGGATAAGCGCGGTCGCTCTGAAGACGACGCGGGACAGCGCACAGAAAAAAAAAAACCCGGCGCTGTTTTCTCGCAGGAAAGGAGACGTGGCGTGCACGGCAGCGCCCTCACCATTTTGCGTTTTCCCCGCTTGTTTGTCTACGCTAGATATCCACGGCGAGTAGTCTGCCTTGTCGCACAGTGGTTACCATTACCTACGTCTCTACGCAGTCCAACTCTACACCGTACGTGAAGTACCCCGTAACGCACCACTTCACAGAAACGGTGAAGAATCTGCTTGTCGCACAGCGGTTGCCATCCTGTACGTCTCAATGCAGCTCAATCCTACCAGGTATATCGTACGCGAAGCACCCCGCAACTCACCACCTCACAGTCGTGCACCGCCTCTGACGCTTTGCCGTCAGCCAGGGGCCGCCCAGTATTGACATCACACACCCGGACCGATTTTGGCGACGTTCGGTCCAGAATAGCCACGGCATCTTCGGAAAGCGATATCGCTCGACCGCTCAGGTATTCCGGGCGGAGATTTTGGAAACGGGGACTGCTGACCTGCCTTCCCTCATAGGTCCATATCTGCCAAGGAACAACGCAGCCGTGTGAGATGCCCGAGGGCATGGGAAGAGGTGGGTGGTCATGAAAATCCCAGCCGCAGCAACAAACATGTTACGTTTTGGCCGGTTCAGGCCTGCAACGTTGAAGACGCCCAGCGAGGGGGTGAAACCGAAAAGGGGCTATAGCCCCGACCGAATGTATCAGCAAGTCGCCCGGCCGAGACAGCGCCTCGCCAATCTCTGGCACCTGTTTCGTGAACGAATGGCGATAAACTACGGGGGGCTGACCTGAACTCCTTGCGCGGTGTCGAGCGTGAGGAAATGCGTTTCCGCCTGCACGATAAGGGAAGCTGCACCTCTCATGTCCAAGATGTGCGGGGTGTTCCAGTTCGCCACGGAATAGATGAAAACCTGGGAGTACCACACGAAACACCGCTTGTTATAGCCTGCCTCGCCGCTGCAATCTCGACCAAAGATGTCACGAGACAGAATTTTCACCAATTCGCCTCAATTTTCCTTGACTGGCACCAAAGTACTACCTGTAGGTTTTAGCGTGGAACACTTTTCCCTTGGTTGACTTGATTCCTGGCAGTCTTTGCTCTCGATAGTACAACAGTAAACACAGTAGTCTGCAGCTCACGGCTATTTACGTAGGCCCTCGCAGTCATACGGTCATGCGGTTGCCCCATGCGCCACGATGAACTACGGTATCTAGAGCTACGGCAAACGACAAACGACAACGCATGTACGAGAGGGGTTACACTCATGAGTCCCGCCGTCGCGAAATAACGAGAAAATGCTGTGTGCACCAAGCTTGACTCTGCTTTCCGGAAAAACGACAACACAAATGCGCACGAATGCGAGATGTCGACGTGCTCCCACTTGTGCCGTCTGGATATAGGCCAATCTACAGAACCACATGTGCAGCGAAGCTGACCCCGGGCTCCTGCTGAGTCCACGTAGGTGTGGAGGTTGTGGTTTTCTCGCGTCCCCGCGATGACATCGTACACTGCAGCGGTACTACAACCGATGGAGTGAGTGCAAGAGCACCCAAAACAAATGCATCATCAAGCCCGCATCTACAGCGGCGCGCTGAACGCTCCTTTCACGAAGGCTCGGTGGAAGAATGCTCGCTCCGCACCCGCGCGTAGCCCTGCACTTACTTGGTTGTGTGTTGCCGCCACAAGATGTCCAAAAGCTAGTGACATCTCTATGACTCGGGTCCCCGAGAAGTCGAGTTCTTCGACCACCTCGCTGCTGATGTCACTCACGCGGATCTTTCCTGGGGCAACCAACACCGCCTGATGACGGAAGGAAAGTCGAACAAACCCGTGAATACGAGACGATTGTAAGAATAACCATCTAAGATCTAGACGAAGAGAACAAAAAAACAATTTCACCCAAATTACCCCTCCAGCTCTTCGACAAGGGATGTAATCCGCGTGCGCACAGCCATCGCTCCCACAGCTAACGCTCATGCGACTATATAACTCGAAACAAAGGAGGCCTATATTTCCCGCCCCGGGCATTCTGCCGATCCGAGGACTAAACGGCAGCGGTATGTTAACGCTCGATCAACAGGACTGGAGGCGTTTGGGAGGGTGCGTAATTGACGTATCACTGCTTGCCGATGTTGACAACAACAAGCAGCATGGTACCTCACCCCTGCCACATTTCAGACCGGAAAAAAATGTTCAATGCCTATCCCCCCCCCGTTAACCTCTGGGCCCCACCGCGGCACCTCCTCTGCTCATTTTACCGAGGCGCCATACGACAGTATACGCACCTCGGTATGTGCACCGTCTGTTCGGTAACAGTAGGCTTATTTTATGATCTTTCATGCCCAGTACGTGTGGTATCTCACTCGTATTCATTTGTAGCTAATCTCCTGCCATTTTGCGATGCATACGTATATGGTTCTCTGTTTCGTAGCTTTTGACCCCAGCACTTTTATCTTAGTCTAGTGCAGGGAAAAGGATCAGCACGGACTACGGGTGTGCGGGATGTCTGCGATGAGTGGAGTATAAATAACTGTCTTCATGTGAACGACAACAGCACAGTAGTACGTAGTAGCGCCGTGCTGACCTCGAAAGTGTCCCACTCGATGGAGCGTTCGATTACTTGCCCGAACACCACAGACCCGTTCCCCCCGGCTCCTGCGAGCTGTGTGCCGTCCGGTGTCCAGACGAGGCTTGTCAGGCTGCCACTTTGTGGCCTGTGTACGTCAGAATCACGGAACGCCTTAAACCCTTCAGAACTCTACTCGCGTTTCGGGCAAAACATACTGCCGTGAACTAGAGTAGGATCGTTTTTGGGGCATAAAAAAGTTAACCCTGGCGTCTTTTTGAGTTGCACTTTTGTAAATGCTACTACAAAGATGAGAATACTCGGCAGTAGGAATCCAAGGAAGGGGTAAATTTACCATATTATTTATAAGAGTTGGGGTACTCGAAGCTCCATGCCTTGCCGCCGTTCGTCTTGTCATGGGGGAGAGGCCTCACGCGCAACAAGGACTGGAAGTAGAGTGGGTCTGGCCCCAGTAGGCAAATATTTCGTTCAACGAAACATTCGAAAGTTCCAAAGTCGGATGGCTTGAACGCCCCGCGGTCGATGAGATTCTGTATATTGCGTTGTATTAGAGGCAGAACAAGGGCGAGTGAACTTCATGCATCACCTCTCTTCCCTGGAAGACCCAAAACGAACACGAAACGCCGGAGAAATGCCTACAGACACACTATTAATAATCACTCACCAGGTTAGACATTCACTATTACCATTACTTCGTGCCATTTATAGGTGGTGTTAGGGTACTACAGGGGTCCGCATCCGACTTTTCCCGAAATTTCGCGTAAAAATATTTGGGGTCGTGTTTTTCCAGTGGCACAAAAAAAAAAATGAAAAGAGCCGGCAATCAAGAGCCGTATTTTTAGCTGTAGAAGAGGTCGGGGGCCGCGAATTCCA
>JAYJME010004545.1:0-10844 GCA_036873775.1 Costaria costata
CTTGCGCCGAGCCTCGAACCCGTGACTACCAATTTCAGAGTCTTCGAGGGTAAACCCTGAACCACAGGGGACGACCTATAGGGTATAGGGAACAGAGTCCATAGATAGGGACAGGAAAAAAAAAAAAAACGTAGGCGTTACCAGATATGGGGACGGGAAAAAAAGAAAAGAAATCAGGGCTTCTCCCATGTATGATATGAAACGAGAAGTTTAACCTTACCTCCTCTGTGCCGGGAAGTTGAGCCGCCCCAGATGTCGGCCGAGCATGGTACCAGGAGACGCGGCAGTAGACCCCTCGTTTTCATTCTGCATGCTCTCTTCCCTGCTCTGCAAGTAGCTTCGTGGGGGTTCACCCGGATCGAACCTTCCTCACGGGGAGGAGGGGGGGGAAGGGGTGATGAGATGGGACTGAGGAAGGGCAACGGCATAATAATTCATCTCAACAGGGACCAATAAGTACCAGCCTAAAGTATCCCTCGCGCCCTGCCTCGGGTGGAAAGAAAATCAGCACCCCGCGGCACACACGGCGGCACAGGCTCTTGCGCGTCTACACTACACATGCACCCCGCAAAACAATATCAAAGCATTGCCATGTTTTTCCAACAAAATACTTCTGGGTGAAAGCGGAGCATCGACAGGTGCAGCTACTGCTAGCTACTGACTGGCTTTTCCAGCAACGTGGCCCACCTCATCCACAGCGCAGGTGCTCATCTTGAACGAGTTTCCATAGTCCTGCTCCATGAGAAACATCGGCGGCCGGCTAATATCCGCCGCGCCTCCACCCCCCGGCAGGCCACCACGCTCCTCGTCCCTTCCTTGGCCGTACCCGTTAACGTTAAGGTTGCCGTGGGCATCACCCGGCGCAACGCTTGAGCCGCGCCCGTGGCCACCTCGCCTCGAGAAAAGCTCGATATCGATGTGTTTTCCCTCCTCCAGTACGTCGTCGAGCGGGAGGAACATCATGTCCTGAAAAAAATATGAAGGTCATACACACCGGGCAGAACACCGATGCCAGCTTAACCCCTTTAGAGCCGGAAACGGTTTTTGGGGACAAAAGTACTTGAAAAATACGAGTAGTGTGGGATATTTTTTTGGGGTAGTAAATGGGTTAATGATCTAGATCATCCAGGGCAGATAGATTCCTGATGTGTATGATCTAGCCCCATGCTGTCGGGTGGAAGCCGCACAAGCTGCATGATCTATTAACAGCACATATCAGGTACGAGGTATCATATTTCCTGGATTGGGTCTGTACCGTACTGATCCTGCACAGCATCTCATAACGGCAGATACGGCCCAGATGATCTAGATCGTGATCTATCCGATGTGTGAACTATTGCGTAGAGTGCATAAAAAACGGACAGCACACATGACACATGAACATGGATGTGGTTAAGCCAGTCGCGAATTTACACGTCTGCCTAAAATGTAAGGGCCACTTTTCAGCTGAGTAAAGCCGAAAATCCTATAGAAAACCTGAAGCCGGAGATTCGCGCCATCCACGACCCGAAATCCACAAAAAAAAAAAACAGGTGCGGGGGGGCTACGATCTAAGAGCGAGTGTGTAAGGTGTAAGGTCAAGTACAACTCTCTTAAACCAGTGTTTCTCTTAAATCGGAATGGATAGTATGCAGCTTTCAGTATGCCTGTGCCAAGCCATTGGACCTCTCTTAAAGTCAGTGTTTCTCTTAAATCGAGCTATCTAAAATCGTAGCCCTCCCCCTGTGTATATATATATATGCCTTTCACCAGTGCACACAGTTGACTATGGTTGACGACCGTTACAAGTATCCACCAGCGCGATTTCGTAGCGAGTGCTATATACCACCTATCGTATTTTAGTACGAGCGAATACGAGTACGAGTTTCCAATTTTGACGACGCCAAAAAACTAGAAACCCCCTTCGAGTTAGTTGCCTGAAGCGTCCGACGCACGCCGTTTGCACGCACACAAATTGACGATAGTTACAAAATAATCTGCTGCGCGAGTACCTAGCGGTAATTGTACTATCTTAGGGAACATGGCAATCGATGAAAACAAAAGACAAGCTCGAAAAGAGCCGTTAGAAAGCCGTTAGCAAAGCCGCTAAGGATGAAGAATCTGTATAAATAATACATCGATGGACCCGTGGTAGGAAATGAGAATTGACGTGCGGTTGGTGTAATAGGAAAAAAGCACATCACGTGCCCAGCGCCAGTCTGTGAAATGCTATACTCGCATATAGAACGCTCCGCCAAACGTTAAAAATAAAGCAAAAGTTTTCCCACCTCTCCTCCAACGGCTCCTCCAACGGCTCCTCCAACGGCGTCGTCATCCCCGCTAGCCGTATTGCGGGGAGCGGCGCTCTGGCCGGTCCTC
This sequence comes from Costaria costata, assembly GCA_036873775.1. NCBI lineage: Eukaryota > Phaeophyceae > Laminariales > Agaraceae > Costaria > Costaria costata. Next base: position 2,359 of record JAYJME010004545.1, read on the forward strand.
TGCTGGGTCAAGAAGTCGATCGTCCTCAGCACCAGCTGGTACACGTGTTCCACCTTTCGGCTGTACACGGACGTCGACCCCTGAACAACGGATCGACAGACAGCTTGTTATCGACAGACAGCTTGTTATCACGCGTGTGGGAACAATTCGAGTCGAGTCGAGTCGAGTCGAGTCGAGTCGACGAGGGAAGAAAATGCCGAACTCTTCTCGCGATAACAATGCAAGGCACGCACTGTTGTGGGGAGGGGAGGGGAGAGAGTCTGCCTTGTGACCCCGGATCTGAGTTACGACTAGGAGGGAGAGATAAAGGACGGCGAACAAACTAAACGAGATGGACAAAAGATCACGAGAACACGTTACGACATCACATCATGGTAAGACAATGGGAGGGGAGATGGTTACCCCAGTGATTCGTCAATATTCCTCTAGAGGGGGTTAGCCCCCAAAAAAGGTACAATATCAAAAAGGTACAATATCTACCAGACCAATCATCCAAAAGTGCGTACGTGTGATATCACAGAAACCCCAAACCTACGCATTGTCCCCCTTCAAAACAATCCCGGACGCTGCTCCCTTAGCACCGGATCGGAAGACAGCTTGTTGTAAGGACGATATCATACTCCATCATGCACCAGCACATCATGGATCGTGGGGGTGAAGAGAGCTACCCCAGCGGTTCGTCAAGATGGTCGACACTTTTAAGTACCTGGTACCTGGCATACCGGTACAATGACGCTGGTTGCTGAAAAGTAGCTGCGAAAACACTACCCAAGGGTAAATCATAGTGCACCTATTATTAATAATAGTATGCCTGGTATATACTTCGAAGTCTTATACGAGTCGAAAGGCTTCTTTCGTGGAACACCCATGGAAACCCCGCTTCACACCTGCATCAACAAAAAATCGTTTCACGCCCTGTGTCAACAAAAACCGTTTTACACCTGTATCAAGGAAGAGGTTCAACACTTGATCAAGAACAGCCGTTTCGGGCATGTATCAACGAAAACCGTTTTCACACCTGTATCAAGAGGGCCGCTTCTGCGAAATTAACCTTGGAAGCACCGCCATCCAAGGTGATGGTAATATCCTCCAAGTCCTCAAGGTAGTCCTCCAAGCTGGAAGCGATGTCCACATCCCAGTTCTTCGCCAAGTCCCTGGTTACCACATTTCACATTTCATAGTTTTGGCATAAGCACAACACTAAATCGCCACTAAGACCAACTTGAGCACGACACCAAACCGCTGCCTAAGACCAAACTTGAGCACAACATGAAAATGCTGCTTAAGACCAACTAAGACCAACTTGAGAACAGCACTACACCGCTGCCTGAGATCAAACTTGAGCACAAGACTAAACCACTGCCGTAGAGTCCGAACATGAGGCCCACGGTGCCAACGGTTGAACCTAAAGTTAAACTATCGCACTTGTGACAATCCGGGTGGGGCAATGACTGTGCAAGGGAGCGTTTGTAGAAATGATGGTCGCACGGCAGAGGTGGTCGTCGCACGATCGGGACTCGGTTCGATAGATACGTATCAGGTATATACATATTTCCCCTGGAGGTTAATATCCTTAGTACACGTCGTGCTCATCTCCATCTCCCGTTAACGTTGCGTTCCTTGGTCTGTGAGGCATCAAACCTACTCAGTAGGTAAAACGAAATGGCACAGCCCTCGTTTAACCAACATAACCGCTGTAAAAGTCTACAACGGTAAAAGAACGCCAAAGCATATAATATAGCTCCGTAAAAATACAGATTTCGGGCAAACTCACATTGTATACACCAGATTGCTAGGGCTGTGAGTTGGCTGACCATAAGTCACCGACTAGTTATTGCAGATACAGTACTCGTAGTTGCTTGCGATAATCTGCAGAGTTTTGTATCTTTGTATCTGATTGGCGCGTTTATGGCTCGACTTAAGTGTGTTTTTTGCTAAAACTAACAAGTCAGTTAGTTGGTTGGCTTGTACTCTCGCCATCCAACTAAAAACTAGCCAACTCACAGCAGCCCTACAGATTGAACACTTTTCTAGTAATAGAACAATACCTGATTGGCTGTAGAAGATGCTTGAAGCGCTCCTCGCGCTCATTTTCCGCCGCGCTGCTCATCGGTGCACGGGTGTTTCGGCAGGCCTGCTTTTGCTTGTCCGAACCTCCAAGCCCGCTATTACGAGGGAAACACAACAATCAGAACCAAATTTGGTTACTAAAAAAAAAGAGGATACAGCAGTAGGTAGCCCCTTTTAAGGGACCCTATTCATATGTATAGTGCCTTCGGTATTGGAGGTCCCTTATATACCGACGTTCCTTATCAAAGAGAAGTAGTGGGGACTTCGGAAAATGCTAAGAGTACTCCCCGGAGATAACACAACGTTTCGACAACTTTTTCGGTCATCTGGGGGGGGGGGCGAACACATGGGCAGGGGAGAACACAGAGGATATTGCTATACAACCGTAGCATATACGAAGTACCAGTACGAAGACGACGGAGTGCTGTAGCTGGTCCCACATTCGATGCCTGCCACCTGTTACTGTTGAACGCCAAACCCGTGATGCAGGAACAGCAGTACACATCATATGGTATGATACTCTCATGTTCGGTGCTGCTGTAACCAGAGTATCATACCGTATGTACGCTGGTGTGACCGCCAACTTGCATGCTGATTGTACTGGTAGTCTGTACGTTGGTTGGGTCTGATTGGCTCAGGGTCAGGGTTAGGGGGGGGTAGCTTACAACTTGCCAGTATTCGATAAAAGGGTTGACACACCCTGTAAACGAGACAAATCAAACAAACCCTAACCCTAACCCTGAGCCAATCAGAGCCAGAGCTTGCCTCCTTTTCGATAAAATGGCTTGTCACACTCTGTTTACGAGACAAAGGGGCCAACGCTAACCAATGCTCCATTGGGTCTGATTGGCGTAGGGTTAGGGATAAGGTTAGTTCTATCTGTCTCGTACACAGGGTGTGTCAACCATTTTCTCGAATAAGTGGTAAGTGGTAAGCTACCCTCGTTATGTACGTCCAAACTTGAAAGCTCAGAACAACGGATTCCTCGCACCTTCACAACAACGGGGCAGTACAGTAGTACTATGCGACTACGGCCATGTACGAAATGAATACTACCGCAGGGACAGCAGTATTACTGTCCCGGTGGCTGGGGGTGTATTCATTTCGTAGATGGCCGTAGTGGTATAACCATAGACCCTCGCATCCCTATACAATGCCAGTACGGAGCACGTCGGGTTTTCACCAACCAGGCAGACATTGCTTGCACCAGGCGCGAAGCGCCGTGAGGTGTGCGGCGAGTCGCATGAAGGGAGGGTGCATCCCACTGCTTGTACGTACGAAGACCGCCACGAGTAGATAGACGGACTTCGGCACCTTGTGGGGGGTGAACTCAATTCGTGCATGGCCGTAGTCGTATGACCATAGACCCTCGCATCCCTACTATGCCAGGACGGAGCACGTCGGATTTGCACCAACCAGGCAGACATTGCCTGCGCCAAGCGCGAAGCGCCATGAAGTGTTCATTGAGTCGCATGAAGGGTGAACTGCATCCTATACTATTATTAATAATATTAATAAGAGCCGCTTGCGAGACGGACTTCGGGGCCTTGGGGTCAGGATGCTACGTACGTAGACTCAACAGCAACACGAACAACATACCGCAGAGCTAGGAAATATTACGAGTGCCATTTTACTTGCGTACCTTGATACAACAGCAGTACCTACCTACATGGACGCTGTAGCGCTGCTGCTGTAGTACTGGCACAGGGTACTGCTGTACCAGTAGACTACACGAGCGCTCTGTACGTCGTACGAGGTCGGAGTCCCTACGTACAGCAGTACGTAAATGGCACCGTACTCCTACGAGTACATTTCAAACCACGCCAAATCCCGCAAGACAACAAGGACGCCAACAGCCAAATAGCACCGATTGCTGTACAGGCTATGACATGCAGTCGTTGTAGTCGTTGTCGGCATGAGGGGGCACAGCAGTCAGCAGTCTGGGTGTGTGTCGTGAGTCGTGACATCGTCAGCTGACTGCTTCACCCTTGCCTTGCTTGCTGTCTACCAGTACCTGGTAGGAGTGTAAACGAACGCACCGCTGTTGGTTTCGAGCAAATTGTCCAGATCTATGTCGCGTTTGGACGACAGCATAGTGCATTGCAGTGTAACCGATGGCTTGATAAGTGATCAGATGGCGGGCTCCCCTCCGGTCGAGATGCTGGCGCACTCGCGTGTCAGCGTGTTGGTGCGTTGGTGTCTTGCCATGTTCGAACGCGAAGTCAAACGCAATCCCTACAAACTACAGAGTGCTTGAGTTCAAAAATCAGGTTCTCCACCAAACTCACTTAGTTCTCCGGCTTTCCAGTGAGAGCTGCTCCTTTCCAGTACCTTTTCTCGCTTCAGTCTCAGACCTTTACCCCCCCTTTGTACTCGTCCTGGCTCCGTTTCCCCGTTGTTCAGCGACTAGCGGTGGGATAGAACGCTGCTGAGTTGTTGGAGGCGAGAGACCTAAAAACTCCAAACGGTCGAAAGGACGAACGAAAAACACGCCCCTGAATATTGTCGAAACCCCGGACGCTCCGTTTGGTGTAACCGCCGTAGAACTCACGCCTTCCGCTCGCTGCTTCGTTTTTGACGGCGACACAGCCATCGCCATGACACAGACGGTGTATCGAGAAACACCGCTGGAAACCGTGTGTTGAGTCGTAGAGGCGTAATGTAGACCTTGAGGCAACGCGTTTGCTTCCCTGTTGCGAATCCCAGCGCGTTTTGGCTGACTTGATTTTTCCTGATTTGGTGAAGCCGGCCGGGACTGCTCGTATCAACTCTATCTCAGCATGGCGGATGCTCGTGTTGTGTCCGATGTGCTGAGCCACGGGCATCTGTTCGGATTGAAGACGGATGTCAAGAGCAATGTCCACTATGTTGAGGAGCACTTAGTGGCGTACCCTTGCGGCCACAGCGTTGTGTTTCTCCACCTCGAAACGCATGCTCAGCAGGTGAGTTGTAAGCTTGGCTGTCTCACCCTGCAGGTTGCTCGTTTATCGTATGATATTGGGAGTTATATTGGGACTTCATCTGTTCTCGACGGAAATTTAAGGGCCGTTTTGATACAAATATCAATATCAAACGGTTCTTAAATTTACGTCAACCTGGTCTTAAATTTACGTCAACAATGATACCTGGTATGATGCGCAAAAAGCCGCCCCAAACTCACGATGCTGTGCTGTGTTGCATGTTGTATCCGCCTCGAGCTGTAGCTCCACGATACACATTTCTGCACTCTGTTGTGTGGCGATGTGGTGATTGTATATGGAATGTATGGTAATGCAGGCCCTATGTAATGGCATTGTTCTCATGCGATGGTGCTCCGAGGAACCCACGGTTTGAAACGTACACTCAAGAGACGAAGATCATACGACGTACAGTACGCGACAGATGTTAAGAATCTCTTATTTTTGGCGAGACTGGAATTCCTATTTTAAGACTGGGTGTGTTCCACACTATTTTCAGTACAAATAGGTCGCGTTCTTATTTTTCCCCCAAAATCTCAGCCTCAAATTCTTAATTACCAGATTCTTAACATCTGTCGCGTACTGTATTCCATATCGCTACGATATGGACGAAAAAAATCAACACATAACGGTCCTTATGTTTACGTCCAAAGTGGTATATTACAGCGAGAGAACCTAAACCTACCTGCAACGTATTCATATTAATAGTTGTAACCAAATGAAGAAACACGCCCAGCGAGCCTGAGAACTGGTACGAGTACTGCTACTGCTGTGTGGGCAAGGCAAATGTCTGAGAGATAGGGCTGTGAGTTGATTGGACTTCCCGGCAAGTTATGACCAATACGTAGTTGGCTGGCGAAGCCAACCAACTACGTACCTGACTAAAGTTGACTAGTCGGCTGGCGCTGTTTTGCTTCATTTTACATACAATCTATATGACAAAAGAAACGCCAACGGCCCACCGTCGATGGCGATGGGTTTTGATGCGCCATGAGTTGCAGTAGACCTCTCAGCTCTCTCCCTCTCTGAGCGAGTGGTCCCACGGATAAATGCGCAACCCGTAGCAAAGAAGCCTTCCATAAACAAGGAAACCTAAAGAGTCGAATAGTTGGCGCTGCTGTAACTAACTATAATACCTAGTGTTAAGGTATTAGTCTGTTGGGCTACTGGTAAAAGGTTAACCAATCGCCTACCCAAACTAAACCTCATAACACTCTCCCCCCCTATTAATAGAACAGCGAGGTATACAGGTCGGCCGGATATACGGGCGGACCTGAAAAAACACCAGGCGGTTCCTATCTTTTTGGGGGATCCAGAAGCATTTTCAGGTTCCACATGGGGAAGTTCCACTTTTCTTGAAAAAGACTTATTATTGTGGGCACGGTGAGATTCGAACTCCCGACCTCAAACCCATGGGCTTCCATCGACGCCATATGTTAAGGTATTAGTCTGTCGGGTTACTGGTAAAAGGTTATAAGGCTTAGTTTCGGTAGGCGATTGGTTAACCTTTTACCAGTAGCCCAACAGACTAATACCTTAACACTAGCCAACTAATACCTAGCTGGCGACTTTTAGTAATTCAACTCACAGCTCTACTGAGAGAGGTGGTGTGGTTAGTACAAACAGTGTCAAGAACCAACATACCAAAACCTGGGACTCAGAGGTCTAGAGCTATGATAGAGCGCCCACACAGTAAAAAAAGGCTTCCGCCATCTCGAAAGGGGTCCCTATTTTTTGGCGCGGTCAGAATTGGAAACTGTCGAACAAACTCGTACGGGAGTCGGCGCGGTCCCCTTACAACCTACGAGTACCAGGTATTTACTATAGTATTATCTGTCTCTGTTGCGGATCACTTAATGTAAGTATTGGATTTGGATGAGGCCTCCTGCTCCGGCCGGTGGTCCCACCCAAACTTCTTACTCCCGTACTGACCACCGGCCTGTAGCCATATCGCATCACCTCACCCCAAACTTACGTTCCATGAAGTAATACTTCCGCGACATTACAATAGAACGAGCTGTAACTCCCCCACCTCTCGACCCCGTTTGCTGCTGGGCCTCACAGACATGCGATGCAATACGCTGCAAAACAAAACGTACTGTAGATTCACCGCGTACTCACCACCACGCTGTGCTGTCTTTATTGCTGTACGCATGGCTCAGAGTGGCGGCGGTGGAGGCGGGGGGGCGGGAGGGGAGGCAGCGCTTGGCGCAGAGGCGAAGTCTATCGAAGACCAGTTGAAGGACAGGGGCGGACAGTTCGACATCGAGGCCATCACGATGCAGTACCCCGTCGTATACGAGGAAAGCATGAACACGGTAAGCCGGGAGCGCCACGGCAGCTGAGGACGCACTGAGCGCAGGGGGTGCTTTGTCTCGGGCGAGGGCGGCGAGATCCCCCCTTGTTAGGGGCAGAAGGGCTCACCTTATCCAATGCTTTTAGTTTAAATGGTCGGTGAAGGCGCAGAAGAATAGTAGTAGCACTGCGCACAGGTTTTGAGTCATCTCATGTACCAGTATACCAGTATACCAGTATGCCAGGTATATCAATGGTAAAAACCGTACGGAGCAATTGTCAAGACACGGGGATTAATACCGCACGTGCTGTTCCACATGACTGGACGTTTATGCTTCTAATAGTACTAATAGTACTAATAGTACTGATAGGACGCGTGCTACGATAGAGGTAACATTTTTTAGCTTTTTTTGTTTCTGAATGACGGAGCCCCTTAACCCAAAATCGTCAGGGTGTCATTCTTGTTTTGCGAAATGAGTGATTTGTATACCTAGGTCATGGGTTTTTTAATCGTGTTGCACTTTTGGTTGACTCAAAACCAGTTTGTGGGTGAAGGACAGAGCTCCTAACGTGAGGAGCCTCGGAAAGAAACCGGTGCACCTCTATCGTAGCACGCCTCATTTCGATTTTTATTCCGGGATAACTGCGCATGCGGCAGGCACCGCGTTGCTAGTTTCCGCGCGCTTTTTTTGTTTAGGGCGGTGGGACGTACGCTTCCGTTTTGTTGTTGTTGTTGTTGTTGTTGTTGTTGTTGTCGTTGTTGTTGGTTTATTTTTTTCTTCGTACCAGGTATGTATTTTTTCGCGGAGGGCCAGAAGTCGCCTGTTTTCACGAGCGAGGCGCGAGTTTTGTTTAGCGAAAGGCGTTTTTTTTTCCGAACGACTACTGGCATATGGGTAGACGCTATGATACCCCCTGGCTTCGCTTTTTTGTGCTCCGCACCCGACTGTTTTTGAGTTTGATAGTGGCCCTGAGCCGACGGTAGAATGTTGAAGGGTGTTTTTAATTTTTAATGAGGCCGTTCTTTGCCTTATGGCGAAACATCCTCTTCATTGTGGAATGCGTACCGGCTTCCATTATTTATTTAGTCTGTCTGCCTGTCTGTCTGTCTGTCTGTCTGTCTGTCTGTCTGTCTGTCTGTCTGTCTGTCTGTCTGTCTGTCTG
>JAYJME010004546.1:0-10844 GCA_036873775.1 Costaria costata
CGGGGGGGGGGGGGGGGGGGCCCCGCACGTCAAAGCAGGCGGCATGTAGGAAACCATTTTTTTGCTTTCCGTTATTTTCAAGAGAGCGAGCCGTCTGTTGGTGTTCAACGAATCGTCGAACATTCGTCGCGGCACGTGACGGACCCCCAGACATAAATACGAACAAGCAACGCATACGAAAACACGCAGAACGACCGTATTATATACGTCAACCAAACATTACCGTAGGCGCGATAAGATGGGCACGACTGCAAAGCTTTCGGGGTATTGCGGCGGCATCGGGCCCTTTACGGGTAAATGGTGATAAACGTGCCTTCGTGGACCGTGAATGAACGAAAGACTTTGCGTTCATCGCAGACAAGAAATACCCCGCAGATTCGGAGGAGTCCCCTGCCGGAAAATTTTGGCGACTCACTTGAGTTTCGTAAAAAAAACGCCCACGAGCACGAGTCGACCCAACAAAATTAACTTCGATGTGACATAACGCTTATAAGCTACTTCGCCATGTACTGCCGATCACTTACCCCTTCGCATGTCCGCATTTGCGGGACTGCAGCGGCTCTTCGAGGTTGCAACCGCACCTACGACAAGCACAACCAGCGCACACAAGCGATCACTCGGCAAGCATCACACGTGTCCCCCTTCTGGCCCCGCTTCAGTCTCAGTGGGCCGGGCGAAACTCGCGCGCGGGTAGGTACGATAAATCTCAGCACAAACGTGGCCTCCGCAGACGTTTGCACTCACCTGCGATGGAAGGGAACAGACCGAACAGAACCGCGGCATAGTGTCTTTCCGGCAGGAAGCGGAAGCACTCCTCCAAGAGCATGAGTCCAACGAACAGTACGATGGGGCCAATCGTCGGCTGGTTCACAATGGACCGGATGAGTGCTACCAGGCCGAACCACGACAAGAAGAGGTAGGCGATGCCGTTAAGGAAACTTCGCACCCGTAACACACAACGTGCGCCCCGTGGTGTCCAATTACGTCGATGGCCAAGAGAAAGATAAATGACCGCCGGTGGGGGGGAGGGGGGGAAGTGGGGTACTTTGATCAAAAATGGACAGCAGACTTTCCCGCGGCCGATTGACCGGCGTCCGACAAACGAGTGACGGACATTGTGCTCTTTTAGCTTAACTTTCGCCCGGTGGATGGGTAGAAAGGAAGGTTAAGCCCATCAAACTTCCACGTACTGGTGTAAAATATGCGTCGTGGGTCCATTTAAACCTGCTTCCGCGGCAACAACAGCATCAGCTGCGCAGGGCATCGGATGAGTGAGTGTGTCGACCCGTCGACCCGACCTGATTCCAAGGGGCTCAGGCTCTTGAAACACAACCTGCCGGCCACGAGAGTGTTTCGCGCGATAGTTTGAAACAGCTAGAACTCGACTGGCCATTGATGATACCCGACCCTCAGCCCTCGTCTGGTATTTCTCTATCCCCTCCCAACCATTCACTCGACCCCTGAACGACAATTAGGAGCAGTTTTTAGCTTGCACACCTAAATCCGGTCTTCGCGCCCGATTTTTTGTGTGCGGGATGTCCGAAGTACATGACGGTGCCAAACGGCGACCCGAAGAGGGAAGTAATCATCGTACCGATGCCATCAGCGACCATGCTCTCGGTTATGGGATAAGCATCACCTGCACGGTGGAAGAGGTGCATTCATGGTTTAGGCGCGGCTGAGCCCGAATCGAAATCCCACTTGCTCGTGCTCTTTCAAGTACTCAAAGAAGAAGCAAGTACGCCTTTGGCTTGCTGGCTGGCTGAGCACGAGGGTCGAAAAGCACCAACGAAATATGATTGTAGACTGCCCTATCCATTGGCCCAGAAAAATTGTAGCGAGCATTTTAACTGGACGATTTTATCCGACGGCGACCTATACCAGCCTCCTCAAAGACAACCACTACATCACCGGGGACAATTTCCGGATAAAGTTGTGAGGGAGCCAGAAAACATGCATGGACCACAATGAAGATGCACGCAGAGGTAATACACCAGAAAAAAGGATGGAATGGAATAATTCGAATACAATAATCTGAGGAAAACAAAAGGAGTTGAACTCAAGAAATGTGTTGGCCGGAAGCAATAGTCAAACAACCCCCTAGTGAACGGCATGAAACGGTATACGGTGCGTAGTACCTGCGGTCTTAGCGCTGACCAGAGCCATGATAGATGTGCCGACGGCGGAGATAGCGATAGGGAAAATGATGCCAAGGTAGTCCTTTGTGCCACCCAAGTTTTTAAGCATGTCGCCGCCGGTCCATACGGGTCCGTACCTGACTCGAGGAAAATTAAAGAGTGTTCAAATGTGCAAACACACTCCCGGCATATCGTTTCGTCTCCTAAATTAAAGCAATTGAATAATCTACACTAACCCAAGACATTCATTAATTTAGTTCACCCACCCTACACTCACTAACAATAGTATTGCCCTATCAGGGACACACGAAAAATAGTGACCTGAAAAAAAATAACATCAAATCATGCATTCGCGTAGCAGCGTGGGTGGTCTGTCTACAGGCTGGCAGGGTGGAACAAAGTGTGGTGCCAAATAATATTTACCCTGCGTGGCGTATAGAGACTATGTTACTGCATCAACACCCTCGCTGTGTAGCTGATCCATCACCACGGCAGATGTCCAACTATTTTCTGTCAAAAGAGAAGGGGCTGCTCTGATATGCCGCCGAGAGCTGGAATAACGGTACTACCTCGGTACCTTTGTTTGTTGCCGACCACTTCTCCAGAGTACGCCTTCCTCTGGCAAAACAAAACAGAGAACACACTGCTATTGGCCCTGGGTGGGCGAGGGAACGTCTTACCACTTCACAAGGTCGGTCGCGTCGTCCACATCCGCGGATATGTTGAGACCCGTGATCCAGCCCAGAGCAACACCTACGATGATAACCTTTTGACCACGAAAAAGTTCGTGGTTAAGATGGGAACGCGGGAAGAAAGTAGGGGGGGGGGGAGGTGGAGACGAACAGGGGCGAGAGACGACTACCTCTCGTACTCATGCTCATAATAATGATCATACCTGGAATAATAATCATAATAATCATCATAATCATATTCACAATAATCATAATCATAATCATAATCATAATCATAATCATAATCATAATCATAATCATAATCATAATCATAATCATAATCATACAAGTAATCATAATCATAATCATAATCATGTACGCACCTTCTCGCCTTGGCTCTTGAGACAAACCAGCTTGCTCAGGTTCGTCGAGGGCATGTCGTCGTCCTCCTCCCCGTCGACGTGCTTCAGGCGGTGCGCGGCCTTTCGAGACAAACGGCGGCGAGAAAAAAAAACGGTGGCGAGAAAAAACGGTGTCGAGTAAAACGGTGTCGAGAAAACAACGCAAAACAGCGAGAAAAACGGTGGCGAGAAAAAAAGGCGACGGGAACAAACAGTGACGAAAAACGGTCGGGAGAAAAAACGGTCGGGAGAAAACTGTGACGAGAAAGCGGTGGCGAGATTAAACGGTGGGCAGAAAAGACGGTGGCGTAAAAAACGGTGGCGAAAAAGGCGGTGGTGAGAAGGTAGTAGCGAGAGCGGGCGAGGGGAGGGGGGGGGGGGGTGAGAAAGAGGCGAAACGACGCAAGAGGCGAACAAGAGGCGGGGAAAATGGGAGGGGTGGGTGAAGGGTATACGTGCGCTCTCTCCCTCCGAGTATTCGAAGAAAAAGTCGCCAGCCCGTGTACACCTCGTGGACGCGTTACGATAGGGCTCTTGGCACCATGATACAGCTACACACGACACTAAAACGCATGTTGTTGTTGTTGTTGTTGTTGTGATTGAGCCAATTTACGAAGCATAGTTTCAAGACAATTTCAGGTCATGAACACAACTTGGGAGGAACAGAGAAAAAGTTGTGGGGTAGGGATCAAACAGCATACGTACTGTATGTAGCACAAAGGACCGGGCCGGACAGGACAGGACAGGACAGGACAGGACATGGCAGGACCGGACCGGACAGGACAGGACATGGCACGGCAGGGCAGGGCGGGACAAGACCAGACACGAAATACCGCCAATCTCACCGACTGCTCCAAGGTTCCGAATTCGAAGAGGTACGTCTCCACATCGTCCTCCCCGTACAGTCGCAGGGCATCCTCCTCGCTCAAGCCACAGCACCCGTACTCCACCTGGGATTCGCATTTGCGGGGGGTTGGGGGGGGGGGTGCGGCCGCGGGGTGGTTGGCTTCATAGGAAGGGTCTTGCCGTACGCATACACACACAAAAAATGCGTTGCGATATTCGTTCGTTTTGAAGCGTGCGCCCGGCGCGGTGTGGCATAAGGCTATCACTAAGACTATCAATAAGGCATGCCCTATGATAGCACGAGTCAGTCCTAAAGGGGCTACTGTACTAGGGCCTATATAAGGCTAGCAGTAAGGCATGCCCTATCGGAGCCCGAGTCTGGATGGGGCACTTACCGGCGTGAACACCGCGGTGGCGACTAAGGAGTAGTCCATCTGCTCGGTGCCGTTCCCGTAGAGACGCGTCGCCAACAGCTCTCCGACCTTGTGGCAAAAAAAAATGGCAACAACGACAAGAGGCGGCCGTACAAACAGGGGCGGTGTCGGGGGGAGAGGGCGGAATGAACGGGCGCGTTCATTGGCTCCTTAGGGAAACATTTTGATGTTATAAAATTACCGCAGGATGTCCTATGCCTTGTGACTCGAGTGACGTAAAGTAGAACCGCACGCTCTCGTACTGCTGTTGTGTGTGTCAATGACTTCATCATGCCCGGGAGAAATAAAAAATAATGCGGAACGCCTAAACCACATGTCTGACATAGACACACCAAATAGATTGACGAGCCAGGGTGCCCCTGCTGTACTGGTATCACTTATTCAGCGTGCAAAGTTGAGCATCAACCCAATTAATCGGGTTCACAGCTGGAAGTACTCTGTGATCAAGAACACTATATACGACGTACACAAAAAGCGAAAACACAACAAAACAAACAAACCAAAACCGACCAAAAAAAACATGACCCAAGCACAACAAAAAAACAACCAACAAGAAAAGAAAGAAAGAAAAACAACACCGGGTATTATGCGTCGTAAAAGCAAACAAGCAAAAAGCAACCTCGAAGTGCAAAAAGCAAAAAACACGAAAAAAACGAAAACAAAACACAATTGAGTATCATACGTAGCTTCGCGGGACAGAACTGTTCACACGTCCGACAAATCAGATCCCCACTCATGATCTATGCCGTCGTTCAGGGCAGACAGATCCCTGGTCTATATGATCCGCATGGCCTAGATCATGTTGTAAGGTGTGGAGCCGTACGATCTACATTATCTAGCACACGATTCCTGGGTTGGATTTGTACTACTACTAGTAAGATCCTGCACAACATACGAGGTATCATATCATAACGACAACTACAGGATCTAGACAATCTACAGATACAGGACCTATTGTAGATGATCTACAGATGATATAGATAATCTACAGATGATTTAGATTATCTAGATCATGATCTGTCTTTTGTGTGGGAACTAGATCGTTATCTGACCGATGTGTGGGAGCTGTTGCTCGTGTCTTACCTGCACAGCCACCGGGGTGAGCTCGGGGTTCGCCCAGTGCGCGTCGTGGAACATAACGTCCACGCTCGTGCAGTCGCCGATCGCGTAGATGTGCGGAACGTTCGTCTGTTCGCCCTCCACGGGAATCTTCCCGTTTGGGTTGATCTGGCCAATCACAAATCATCAGGCGGACGGACAAAATTACAAAACGTATAGAACACGTGCGCTCCAAGTATCACGCAGCTTGCAATTATGAGTATCAACCACGTAACTGGTCGAACTCACAGCTTTCATATAAATTAACATTGTTTTAAAAACCTACCAGGTATATACTAACCTGGTAAATACCAGGTACAACCTATCACGCGCAACCGACGTACAGCAGTAATATAGGGAATCTTCCCGTTTGGGTTGACCTGGGCCAATCACAACTAATCAGGCGGACGGACAGGCAAAAAATAGAAGTCCTTCGTAACAGGTATCACTCTGTCCGGAAATGTAAGGGCCGTACCGTCGAGCGATCACCATCGAGCGACCATCATCGCGTGAATATCATCGAGTGGTCATCGTCTCACGTAACCAACATCGGCCGCTCAACGAACTTTTAACCTTCCTCGTTCCATCGGAAAAATGTAACGCTATAGTCGCGTGATGTTTCGGCGTCCTCACGCCCGTGCGGGCTTTATTGTAATCTGGTCCCACGAGATCAATATGCACGAAAACTGCATCAACGGACAGAGTGGTGCTTAACTTTGACCCCCCACCTCCCACCTCCCACCGCCACCAACACCACCACCACCACCAGCACAACCCAACCTAACCAGCACACAACCCACCTTTACCAGCACCTTTACCATCACCAACAACACCAGCCCGAACCACCAACCCATACACCACCGCCGCCACCACCACCGACCCAAAGTCTCCATCAAAGCCACCACCAGATCCATCCCCAACTACCACCACCACCACACCCACCACCAGCCCCGACTATCGCCACCATCAGCGCCAACACCACCATCACCAACCCCAACCCCGACCACCACCAGAGCAGCCTATGCAAGGCATATAAATAAATATCATAGGATACAGTACGTATGGAAAAAATAAATATTGTGCGGCCGGCGTGTGGTTCCAGTATTACGCGAAGCTTTTCGGGATAAAATGCCATAAACCTATTTCTAACCTACTACAGTACTGCACCACCACCACCACCACCATCACCAACAACCCCGACCCCAACCACAGCCACGCGAAAAGACCGCCACCGTGGTGGAAAAATCTGACCCACCTTGACCCCGAGTGCTTCCAATCCGATTCCGGACGTGTCTGCCCTCCTTCCCGTGGCGTAGAAGACGCTGTCGTAGGTGTCTTTACCTACCTCCTCGCCGCTCTTAGAGTCCACAAGGGTTACCTCTAGCTTGCCCTCCGCGGTCTGTGAGAAAAAAACGAAAGAAAGCCAAGGGGTGGAGAAAGAGCAAAGGGTGTGTAAAGAGAAAGGGGTAAATAAAGACAAAGAAGTAGATAAAGAGAAAGGGGAAGATTGGAAATAGAGTGACACATAAAGAGAAAGACCGACCGAAAAAGACACGGAGAGAGAGAAAAATACTAAAAAAAAAAGAGACAGAGTGAGACATAGGCAAAGGAATAGACAGATAAAGGGAGATGCTTTGGCGGATACCTGGTACAGGAGGACGGGGTAGGGTCGACGATGCCACAAAACGCATACCGACCATTTTAGCTATATACCGCTTTACAGCGGCGCCTACGTTGCTTGGACAAACTCCAATTGACCCTCTTGGTGCTTCAGAAAGGAAACTGACCATCATCACGACTACAGCAACGGCAACTTGCGTGATTGGGGGGTGACACAAAAAAAATGGTGTCCGAGTTACAACGCAAGGAGTTGTACGGCACGGGCACAGCATGATCCCACCCGTACTGCTGGGCGCCCACTGGGCGCCCACGCTGCGCTCACGCTGCGCTCACGCTGCGCTCACGCTGCGCTCGCGCGCTGCGCTCACGCTGCGCCCACGCGTTTTAACACTTTTGGGGTCCCAGATATTTGAAGCAACGAAGGATAAGTTTGGTCCTATCGACCGACCCTCTACGGGTAGCGTGACCTCGCAACAGCGGGACCAGGAACAGCCAGTTAACCCCGTGTCGTATTACGTATTATACGACTCCAACCATTGCACACCTCGGACCCATCATGATCTAAACCATCTATAGATCATCTAGACACTAACCTGCCGTTCTGAGATGCTGTGCAGGATCTGTACCGTACAGATCCAACCAGTGTAGCATGTCCTAGATCATGCAGATTGCACGGCTCCCACCAGGAAACATGAGCTAGATCATACAGATCAGGGAGTAGATCTGCCCTGAATGATCTAGATTATCAAGTGGGAATCGATGATCTGTCCGAGGTGTGAACCATTGTAGTTCAGGCACCACGCTCATCTATTATACATAAGCCAAGCACTGGCAGATGCTGTAATCGTCGATTTTTCGCGTCATACTATCCCTGCGAAGCCCCGCAAGGGTTCTACTGGCCGATGCTGCAATCGTCGATTTTTCCAGGCAAACATTCCCCTATGAAGCCCCAAAAGTTTTTTTAAACCTAACCCTCATTTGGAACCCAGGCAGAGTTAAAAAAATACGAGAAGTGCGGTAAACTCGAACCATGCAAAAGAACGGCGTGCGTTGCAACGACACAAGCATCGTCCAAGACGACGCGTGCGGCAGAAAAACATGCAAGTAAGTGTCAGCATGCTGCCTGCGCGCTCGTCGTACATCTACTCACGTTGCACTTCGCGCTTGTCCTACATCTACTCACGTTGCACTTCGCGCCCATCCCCTACCCCCTCCAGTAGTGTTACTATAATAGTGTTAGGCTGATGCTGTAACCGTAATGTATTATCCTCGACACTTCCCCCCTCTGAAACCCCACAGGTTCGGCCGTGGGTTGGCCGAATATAAGCCGCCGACTAAATAGTAGTTGGCAATAATAGCAAATAAATACAAAAAAAATAGGGTAATCAGGACCTACGATAGATACAGAACTACCAGGTATCATACCTGGTACCAGGTATATATTACCCTATTTTTGCTATTAACAACCATATTTGGTTCTGATTGCTAATTTTATTTTATCTTCTTTTTCCATCCCATTTAATCTTGTCTTCGCCCTTCCTTTCTTGCTCCCTCCAATACAGTCGTAACTCAGATCCGGGGTCACACAGCAGGCAGACAGGCTCTTCTCCCCCCCTCCTCACTACGGTGCGCGCCTTGGCATTTTTATCGCTAGAAGGGGTCAGCAGTTTCTTCCCTTGCGTACCCCCGTCGATTCTTGCTTACCCGCGCTATTAATCCGCTCTACTACGTTCCCCCCGTATATAGTTATGTTGTGCGCGGTAACAGAGTTCTGCGTCTTCGTATCTGGCTGACGCGTGTGTGTGGTTCGCCGTATGTGTTTTATTGATACAAATATTTTAAGCCAGTTAGTTGGCGCACTTCGCCACCCAACTAATAATTAGTCGTGCAGTCAAAAGCCAACTCACAGTCCAACCCAAAGGGGCAACCATAATCAAAGCTGCGGTTCCGTCGGCAGCATGAGCGAAAGAGATAAAAAACCAGGGGATGCGTAATACTATAAAATTAAGAAAACGTCAGCTGTGAGATCGAGGATTTCGTCGAAACTCAACTTTGCAAGCTGCGCGGGATACTTCGATCGCGCGTACTACGGGTTTTGTAACCTAATGGGGGATGTATAGTCCTTATCGAGGGGAAGAATATCTAACAGCCATGGAACTCGGGAAGTGTACAAAGGTTGGGAGTGGCCATTTATGATTTCATGAATGATGCGTAAGGATATGTAGTCCTTTTTGAGGGGAACAAAGTCAGATACCTATGGGGCTGAGGGGGTGTAGATCGTATAGAAAAAAAAAATGTGGGGATGTGGGCGGGGGTTGGGGGGTTGTTCGCTGTCTATCAGCCTATATCATACATAGCATGTCTTTTGCTTTCTTCATGAAGGATACGTACGGGTATACAGCAGTAGTCCTTATTGAGAGGAGCAGAGTTAGATGCTTGTGGAGCTGAAGAGGTTGTGCATACGGTATATTGTAAGAATTCTGTCGAATCCACTCTTCTGTAATACTAAGTCTGAAATATTACTGTCTTACTGTTCCATGGGGTTTACGCCGTCTTACTACGCACCATCCTGTTGTACTTCTGTACGTGGTCATGGTTTTAAGATGTTCGACGAGTCATAAAAATCGAACGTTTAAAAGATAGGTACCATTGAAAAACCTTAGTGACTCCGATAATTTCAGGGGGTATAGTAAAGTCATACCCGGGCAGATCAAAGACTCCGAGGACCTGACGTGATCAACAGGACACCACTAACGTAATAACACCCAAATTTCGGGTCAGTCAGGCTACCACGTGGGCCCGTCTCTGAGCGCTTGTAATATTCTAGAATAAAAAAACGTCAGCTGTGAGATCGAGGATTTCGTCGAAGTTCAACTTTGCAAGCTGCGTGGGATACGTCGATCGCGCGTACTACACGTTTATCAGGTACTAGAGTATCATATCACATACATACGAGTATCAGACCTGTACGCAGAGAACACGGTTATCATATAATATCATAGAATGATACTACCGGGCATGGACCTATTACATGTTTGTTTGTACTCGGCCGTTTCATACATGTCTACGGAGATTGGGGTTTACTTGTAGCGAGGCATTATTATGCCTCGTTGTTGAGTGTTCTGGATGATGAGCTGCCCTGCGTCGGGCAGTTGGAGATAATACGATACGACTCCGGGTGTGTGATACAATGATACCATCTGTATGCATGTGAGAGGTGCAGCCGGTGACAACTAGGTGAGGCTAACCTCCTGTGCGGTTTGTGTGAGTGGTGCAGTCGGTGACAATTGGGTGCGGCTAACCTCGGTGGGGTTTATATGCGGAGGTCTCTGACAACGAGGTACAAGGTATTGGCCTATCTGGTGTGTGTTTGGTACGGTGTACATTATCTATTGCTATCCTCGACGATTCATGGTACAGGCTACGCGTGCGTGTAACAAGCGTACGCGTTCGACAGCGGCTATATTAATATCACATGAGCATTTTTACACTATTAATAAGATCTTCCAGGTGCAGGGTAAACTCCCTCCAATAGGTCCTATTGTGTCTGCAGTAGGTCCTATTAACTATGGTGCCCCGTAATATTAATAAGATCTTCCAGGTGCAGGGTATAGACAAACTCCTATTATATACTGG
>JAYJME010004547.1:0-10844 GCA_036873775.1 Costaria costata
CGCTCCCTCCCCCTCCACCACCTCCACCCGGCGGTGATCGGTTGCCTCGCCCCCTGCTACCGACCCCCCCCAGGGGCGAAAACGAAGACCCTCGAGAGTCCACCAACCGAGCGTCGTGGGAACCCCCACCAGAAGCAGAACTCGGTCCCTTCTTTTGCTTGCTAAGACGGGCGCCGCCGCCGCCCCCCGCTGGACTAGACACAGACCCTGAAAGCGAGGTAGACGCAGAAGCAGATGCTGAAGCAGACCCCCCCGAGCGAGGCGGCAGGCTGGAGAAAGAAGACCTCGCTTTTGCTGCACCATTACCGCCGCCGCTACCACCACCACTGCTGCCGGTGATGTTGCTAGCGGTAGCAGCGCTACTAGCCCCGCCGTTGCTGCTGCCGCCGCCGCCGCTCGCAGCAGCTCTCGAGTAGTACGAGTCGCGCGGTCGGGGGTGGTCGCTGGAGCCGAGCCCGCGCGAAGGCTGCGATCGCGACAGTGGAGACTTCTCCACTCGGGGCGTCGTGAGCACCACTCGGTGGTATGTCTGAACAGGGGCTGTGAGGACCATGTGGAGGAGGGGAAGGGGGGGGGGACGGGGGATGATCACTACAGTAAGTACGACCAGGTATACACTTAGAAGCTGCAACGAATGCATCCATCAAGGTCAATGGCCAACACAATTACGGAGAAAAGAGTGTTCAGAACGTCTTATTAATAACATGGTGGGTACAACCAGGGGCACACATGATTTTTTTGGGGTCCATCGTAGGTCCTGACTATTAATACTAGCACAGTAGGTAGCCCGTTTTAAGGGACCCCGCGATAAGGGAAAACAGTACATAAGGAACCTCCAATCCCGAACGCACTAGGGTCCCTTAAAAGGTGCTGCCTACTGTATCGTCTACCCTCACCGCCGTCCACCAGCTTGATGAGGATGTGCAGCGGATCTCTCCCCTTCACAGCTACCGCCGAATGTACGGCAGGCGGTGGTGGCGATGGCAACGGCTTCGGCACCGACAGTGACCTCGACAGTGTTGCTGGTGGCGGTGCCCTAGACAGTGCTGCTGAAGGTGCTGCCCTAGATAGTGCCGCTGCTGGGGGTGCCCTAGATAGTGTTGCCGCTGGGGGTGTCCTAGATAGTGCTGCTGCTGGGGGTGTCCTAGATGGTGCTGCTGCTGGGGGTGCCCTAGACAGTGCTGCTGCTGGGGGTACCCTAGATAGTGCTGCTGCTGGCGGTGTCCTGGACAACTTCGCTGCTGACGGTGTTCTAGACAGTGCTGCTGCTGCTGGGGGTGCCGCCCTAGCCAATGCTGCCGCTGCTGTTGCTGCTGAAGATGATGATTTTGAAGACAATAATGGTGACGATTTCGATTTTGACGAGGAAGAAGAAGAAGAAGACAATAATGGCGATTGTGGTGGCGGTAGTGCTGGGGGTGGCGAGGCCGGTTTCGAAGTCGCCACCTGTGGCGGCCGCGACGGTGGCCTAGAGGACGATTTTGCCGCCGAATTTTTCGGCGAATGCTTGGGCGAAGGTTTTGACGAGGTCCTGCCGGAAAGCTTGCTAGACGACTTCGACCCAGTTCCTGGACTGTCGATAGACTTGTGATGCTCGGATGAGGGTGTCTGAGGGGTGGGTAGTGAGGGGGAAAGGGGCAAAGGGGGGGGGGTGACGGGGCATAGAGATACATGGATAGAAAGCAATGGTAAGGAGAGCGTTAGCTTGGACGGTGGCACTTGAAACAAAACAAAAAAATTGACGCGACGTGGCGTGCCATAACATAGCGTGGCATGTCGTGCGTGACGTGCCGTAACATGTCGCGATGTGCCGTCACATAGCTAGCATGACATGACATGACGTGCCAGCACGTGACATGGCAATACTACTTATAGCATCACATGACGTGACGTCATATGACGTGACATGACGTAACGCAACATGAAATGACATGCAATGACAATGATGTCAAATTGACGTGATACGACGTGACGTTGACGTGACATTGACGTGGCAAGACGTGACAATACGTGACATGAAGTGGCATATATATTTTCGTGAAAGTGATGTGTCAAGACGTGGCATTGACGTGGCATGACGTGACATGAGGTCGCATTGACATGACATAAACGTGAAATTGACGATAAATTGACGCGAAAATATGCGACATCGGCGCGACCAGACGTGACATCGACGCGACAAGACGCAACGAATTCCTATCATAGTCTCTTGGCTCACACTTTAAACCAAAACAAACACTCACCGAGGACCTCGCCGACCGAGACGACCTGCTCCCCCGCGATGAGCCGAGGGCGCATTTGTCTAGATGAGGGGCGTATCGGGCGGCGCCCACAGCTCGGTTACAGCTCGGACACGTGATGCTCGTGGAAGGTTCTTTGGGCGGGATGCGGCCGTACACGTCTCCCCCTGCCGCGGCCGAAAGTGTGGGTTCAAGACAGGGTACAAATGCTTAGGGTTAACGTTAACAATGACGAAGGTTGTACTGTATCCATGACGGAGAGAGTTGGAACCGCGGCACAGCACATAGGTCATCGAGCGCGGCGGTCGTCAACCGCGGGGACCAACGAGCGCGCGAGCGAGTGAGAGCGACAAGTATGACAGCCGAAGGTCGAGCTACGCCGGTGTCTCGGGGCTCTGTGAACAAAATAAGCGCAGGGTAAGAAAACTGGGTGGACGCGCGGTGTGGGACCCATCACCGAGGAAAAACGAACGAGGCATGCAAGGGCACGTTGCACCGCCCCAAAAACTACTGCCATTTTTCGAGAATATCATGGGGGGTGTACCCAATTCGTGCACGGCCGTAGTCGCATGACCATAGGCCCTCGCATCCCTACTATGCTGGGACGGAGCAAGTCGTGTTTCACCAACCAAGCAGACATTGCTTGCGCCAAGCGCGAAGCGCCGTGAGGTGTTTGGCGAGCCGCATGAAGGGCGAACTGCATCCTACTAAGAACCGGTTGTGAGACGGACTGCGGCATCTCGTGCCTACGTTCTTAGTTATGGATGACAGCGACCAATGAGTTACTTTGTTTTCTGGTGTGGTCACTCCAGAGGCAGCAACGGACCCGTATGTATGGAACTGCCTCGTGGGTGCCTTACCATATTCACACTGCGTGATACGATAATTCCCCTTGTGCGGAGTTAGGGTTCTCCACCCCGCACAATGAGATATAACTCGATGCCAATCATTGTGACCGCCAAAAAATAAAATCAATAAAACGGTACCCTGGTTGTCTAGCTCACACAGTATCATGAGGCAGTCGAAAGGTAGTTGTTGCATCACCTGGGGTTGGCTTGGGCGGGGGGTTCAAATGCTCCGCCCATAATCGCTCATTGGTCAGCAACCCCGTGTGAAGCTCTCGATGTAACTGCAAAGCGACGCAAAACGGAACCAAGCGAAACGAAACGAGAGCCCAAGAGCGAATCAAGGTAGCGGGGGGAACGAAGCGAAACGAAACGAGAGCCCAAGAGCGAATCAAGGTAGCGGGGGGAAAGAATATTCTGTGTTTGCGAAAAAAAATGTAAATTGTACTCACTTAAGTTATAGAACATGCTTCAGCGGAATGCCACTCAGCTTGCAACCTTAAGCATCAACCACTTGTCGAACTTACAGCTGACAAGTTAGGGAGTGATAATCTCACCTACGCAGTCGTGATTACCAGTTTCCGACAATCTTTTCAACAAAATGACGGATATATAACATATACACAAGAGAAAAATAAATTCGTACGAGCCGGTATTGTACATAATGTCGGCATCTGGTGTTTGGTGGTGCTGTTAGCGCGGGCGACCGGGGAAAAACTACAAAACCTATAGGAGCAGACTATTCAAACGTTTTGGTTCTTTGTTTCTTCAAAAATAACGCCAGGCATCGACGTGAATCCGATCAACTATTTAAAACTCAAGAATTTTCTGCTGTTCGTCCTCAAGCAAACAAAAGCAGCAAAACCATAAGCACCCGACGCAGCAAAAAAACTTCAAAAAAATCCTCACGTGGTGTACACGTACTATTAATAGTCTACAGAGTAGAGCTCTACCTCGTATTAACAGCAGTAAGCAACAAATATGTCTAATGGACTAATGGCGGCATTTCAGGGCTGTGACGGACGGCAATTTTCGACCGTGACGGGATGCCTGCCTTGACCACAACTACTCGTTTTAGTGCGGACGACGTCAGCCGTACGCCCGTGACCGGTGCTCGTTTCTTGGTGACGGACCGTCATATGACATATTTGCTGAGCAACTGCCCGGGATGAAACGCCAATATGGATATGGATACCATTTCACACGCAAGATAGTACACCCCTCCGACTAAATTTCCAAGCTGACCTTCTCAACCACAGGGAGAGTGCAAACGCCATGCGATGTGTCCATGGAAAGAATTCAACGAGATCCCCCGAACCCCATCATTTTTCGCTGTGTTTTTTCCCTCGTATTGAGGAGAAAATGGGCTAGGAAAATTGCCCCAAGGGTGTGTGCCATCTTCCGTGATATACGGTACCTGGTACATTGATACGGACAATATCGATCGGGGATTCGAAGCTGACGCACTTCGATGTTCTACGAGTACGGACACGAGTGTTCTTCAGTACGTACTCGTATCCTCTTGCCTCACCACGGCGACGAGTTGCCACAATAACCAAACAACATCAACACCATTAATGCCAACATCAACAGAAACAACAGCCGCAACAACAGTCGCAACACCAACAACAGAAGCACAAGGTACCACCCAGCAACAACGAAAACCTCTCGTACGGGTGTGTACGGTGCCAGTAGACAGCTACCGCCGTACTGCCAGTGTACGATTGAGCCTGTGCTGCGAGTAGATTTGACATTACGCACGTCCAGGAAACACTACAACTTTTACGACCGAATTAACAAACATGACTTCCGAGAGCAAAAAGGATAGAGCGAACACAATAAATATAAACCAGTAGTCGAAATTGACAGTTTAACCCTTTTACTACCCCAAAAAGTATCCCACACTATTTCCAAGTAGTTTTGTCCCCAAAAACCGTTTCCGGCTCTAAAGGGGTTAAGTAACACAGGTTAATTGGATATTCTCCTTATTCTCTCCTGTTGACCCTGGGTCATATCCCGGGGAGATACTCGTACTTACTTATTTAATACTGTACCAAGATTTGGTGGTGTTATTATTGCGGGCGATCCGGGGTTAAACCTTCAGTTAGTTGACGTTACGTCGACGGCTGATGTTATGCTTCTCTCATACCTGGTACCTGGTACTCGTAACAAATAACCGAGTAGTACTCGTACGATACGAGCATTTTATTTAGCTTGTATATACGTACGTCGTAGCCTGCTGGCTTCTGACGTTGAGACGTGTTGCAGTTGCAAGGCCAAAATGGTCAAAGATCAACCAGGTGACTACGAAAACTTTTACCGGTACTTTTTTTTTTTAGATTTCATGTTCGTGGGGGGAGTAGTGTCGTGTCTTGTCACATGCAATAAATAGTCATGGGATGCGAAGATTACCAGGTACAGTCAGTACCTATATATGATAGTATCCATATACTCGTACCTGGTACGTATGTACGAGTGTACTGCTGTTGACGTGTAGACTATTAATAGTCTGCTGCTGTAGCTGCTGCTGCGGCTGCACATGCGCTTATGATACCCTGATTGCTTTCGGCGATCTATACCAGGTACATGATAACCGCGGTGCTTATACGGCAATGAAATGGCGCCAACTCGACTAGACTGCGAATAATGGCGGGGTGATGTCGAGGCGGGGAGGGGGGGGGGTAACCCTAGAGGGTTCATCGGTCACCTGTTGCACCTCGTCTGTCTTAGGTGATGCCGCAGCAGTACCCGAGGAAGGAACGTCAACAACACCAGCTCCTCCTTCTTGGGAGGCACCCGCAGCGTCTGCCCAAAGAGAACCGCCACGCGGCGGCGGTTGCGTCGTCGTTCCATTTAATCGTACTCGTCGTCGTCGTCGC
Organism: Costaria costata; assembly: GCA_036873775.1. Classification (NCBI taxonomy): domain Eukaryota; class Phaeophyceae; order Laminariales; family Agaraceae; genus Costaria; species Costaria costata. The sequence goes on from JAYJME010004547.1 coordinate 5,965, forward strand.
TGTTGGTGGTCTAGTGCTAGGCCGGGCCGTGGCGAGATGCTTCTGCTGCGGCTGTGGCTGGTGGTGGCGGTGGCGGTGGCGGCGGTGGAGGTGGTGGTGGTGGTGCTGGGTGTGTGAAATGCAGAGAGGGTGGCCGCAAAGGGCAACGGCGAGGAGCTGCTACCATCAGCAGAGCCGATGCGAAGCTTGTCTTGGTGGACCACGCACACCCGCTGGCGAAAGGAAAGAGCTGTTTCGAAGACGAGGGCCGTTGCGACCCATCGCAAAGCAAGCAGCCACCTTGCTCTCGCGTACATAAGTGCTTCGCTTACCTCTCTACCGACTGTACGAACTTCGCCTGTCGCATCGACAACACATCGACACTCGACACATGTACACTCGATGGGTTTCGAACATATTTCTATGGCATGTTTGGGTAGGGGAATCGCTTAGATCCAAACCCCCCAAAAAAACAAAAAAAACAACTCAAACAAAAAGATCCTCGACGCTGCCTGTCTGTGCTCCGTCTCTCTGCTCTGCCTACTACTCTCCCTACAGCAGTATGCCCTAGGTGGGGGGCGAGGCTATGACGATATGCTGCCTAGAGTCATAAGCTCGGCGAAATCAGTGGGCAGTGCCGCTGATGCTGCTTCAGATAGCGCACTTCTGCCGACAACACGCGCAAGGATATCAAGGAAAGATGCGGCATGGCGACCTTCCACTACTCCAAACCACGACGATAGCGGCGATCGCCACCAGGCCGTCGTCGACGGCACATGGAAAGAGCTATCGCCAGCCATGAGAATGTGCCACCACAGCAGTGATGGTGTTGGTGGTGTTGGCGGTGGTGTTGGTGGTGGTGGTGGTACCGGTGTGAGGGCGGTAGCTGCTTTTCCACTCAAGAAGCCGTTGATGCCGCAGCAGCAGCAGCAACAGCAACAGCAACAGCAGCAACAACGGCCAAAAAACAAGAAGAACAAGCCGCGGCGGCGGCGGCGGCGGCGAACAGAAGCAGACAACGACATCTTCACAAGCTTCACGCTCAACCGCGACCCGGAGAACTCCAAGTACCTCCCGTACGACGAAATCGTGTACCCGAAGCTCTTCAACCGCCCGAGGGAAGCGCAGCTGCTGCATCCCCTAAAGACGGTGCCATCTAAAGCCGTGGCGAAAAGTGGCGACACTGGTACTGCTGCTGCTGCTGCTGCTGCTGCTGCAAGGTCGAATCTGGTCGCGGCAGCCGAGCTAGACAGCATGTGGGTGGTGGGGTTCGTCGAGAACGCCCGGCGTCACCAGAAAGACCTGCTCTTGCGAGAGCTTCGCGACTTCGTGCGCCTCCCAGGGTCCACCGTCCTACCGGGCGCGCACGCGGCGCTCGCCAGCATCAGCCAGATGGAGAAGCGGACGAGCTTTAACTCTTCCAAGGCGGCGGCCTCTTCTACTGGTGCACCTGCGGGCGGGAGGGGCACCCCCGACCCTGGACAACACGACGACCCTAACCCCGATCCCGACCACAACCCCAACCTCAACCGCGACAACACAAGAGGAGTCGGCGACAACGGCGGCGGCGGCGGTAATCCCCGCTTCGACAGCCCAGCAGCAGCCACAACGACAGAAGCTACGGGGGGAGGAGGGAAAAGCGCGCTAAGCGAACTCGAGCGTCTGCGGCTGCGCGAGCTAGAGAAGAGGCTTTCCCAGGCGTCTCTTGGGGTGACCGACGCAGACGTTCACCACCGCGCCGGCCTCCGGGCGTACGGAGCCGCCAACCACAAGCTGCGCAAAATACTGCGCGGCGCCCGCCCCCCCGCGATAGGCCCCGCGGTCAGAAGCCTGGGCTTAGAAGCGGTCTTCAGGCGCAACCGAGAGGAGCTCTCGGCCGCGATCCGCCTTCAGCGGGCTTACAAGCACCACTACCGGCGGAAGAGGTTCACCCAGATGATCCGGCAGCTACGAGGGGTCGTCCGCATCCAGGCGCTGGCGCGGGGCGTCCTCGCGCGCCGGTTTGTCGCCGAGTGGTACGCCCGCCGGAGCGTCATGGTCCTGGCCTGGCAGACGGTAATCCGGCGCATGCTCAGCAACATCTGCTGGAGGCGCCGCCTCGCGGTGGAGCAGCGAGCGGCGTCCAAGCTGCAGGCGGCGGCGAGGGGGCGAGCCGGGCGGGAGAGAGCCCGCCGGTTGAAAAATGACCTCGTCGCGACCCGCATCCAGTGCCTCTGGCGGGGCTCGGTGGACCGCGCAAGGGTCGACCGGCTATGGCTGGGCACCCTCGCGACTCGGGTTCAGGGGCTCGCCCGCGTGCTGGTGGCCAAGAGGGTGGTCGGGCGCACAAGGCGCATCCACAACGCGGCCGCGCGGTCGATCCAGCGGTGCTTCCGCGGGTCCGTCGCGCGTGGGGCGATGGTCAGGTTGATCTGGGAGCGCAGCATGGCGCGCAGGGTGGAGTTTTTGAGGGCCCTCGCGGCGGAGGAGGAGTGGGAGCGGGAGAACGTGGAGATCACGCAGAGGAGGTCGCGGCGGAAGGGGCTGGAGGGGAAGCTGGAGGTGGCGGTGGCGGTGGAAGCCGCGACGCACGAGGCAGTGTTCGAACTTGAGGTAGGCGTTATTGTGGGGGTGGCTAGAGGGTTTCTATTTTTTAGATGCTGACCGACGCCCTGCGTGCTTGTGGTGTAGCGGGGTGTTTGCTTTTAGAGAGGCGGTGTTCGAACTTGAAAGTAATACCAGTTGGTGCTATTTGTTATGGGGTGGCAGACATATATTTTTTTTAGAGGCTGGCCTGACGCCCTGCCCTGTGTGTTTGTGGTGTATCAGAGTGTGCTTACGTAGTTCCTTAGGGTGACTGGCGGCCTGTGTGTCTTCTGTGGTGCAGCGGGGGGCTTTTTTTTTAGAGGCTGGCGGCCTGTGTGTCTCCTGTGGTGTAGCGGAGTGTTCGTTGCTAGAGGCTCGCGCCCTGTGTGTGTGTGGTGACGGGGCGGTACGGGAAAGAAAGAAAGAGACGGGACGGGACCCCGGCTTCGTTACAACATATACATTTTCTGCTGTGCATCTCAAGTCTTTGTTAGTTTTCATAACTAACCGCGAAGCTACAGCAGGTATAAGGGCGAGAAAGCAGTGCAATTTTTGGCCGGTCGTGATGCCTGCTGCTCTGTGCTGTGTCGCCGGCATGATGTGACGTGTTCATCCACCTCGTGCATAGCTTACCACCCGCTACCCCCCCCCCCCACCACCACCACCACCTCCCCCAACCACCGCCCCTCGCCTTCCGCCTATGCAATATATGGAAAACACATAATGAGCGCCCAAATATATATATATATTTATTTACTTTGTATTAGGAGTAGGGACAGTGCTCCGTCTCGAAAGGGATGCGTGGTCAACGGTCAAATGACTAAGGCAAGCAACAAATGAGTACGCCCCGCCCCCCGCTCCCGTCCCCCCGCCCCTCCGCCAAAATAACGTCAACCTATATTTAGAGCAACGTGCAAGAGCTCAAGACGCAGAGGTTGATGCTGAGCCCCCGAGCCCTGCAGCAGGGGTGGAAGGAGGAGCTGGACAACAACATCGCACAGCACCGCGATTGGATCGCCAAAAAGAAACTGGAGGCCGTTTTCGAAGCCAGCTTTCCAGCTAGGAAGCTGGAGGAGGAGGTAAGGAGGTGACGTTGGTTGACAACATGATGACCGTTGACACTTGGTCGTTGGCACTTGACCGTTAACATTTGACGTTGACACTTGACCGTTGTCACTTGACCATTGACAATTGACCGCTGACACTTGACCGTTGACATTTGACCGCTGATACTTGGACGCTGACATTTGACCGTTGACACTTGACCGTTATCACTTGACCGTTAGCACTTGACAGTTGACAATTGACCGTTGAAACTTGACCGCCATAACCCTTTTGGGTCATAAAAGGGACTATGAATAATGGTGATAATACACAAACAAAACAAACAAACAAACCAACAAACAAACAAATATACAGATGGGGCAACGAGACGAGCTGTTGTCGGAGAGGAGGCGGCAGGTGGCACGGCTGGCCCGATGGAGGGAAGACGAGATGAACGACATTTTCTCACGGGAGTCCCGGAGGCGTTTCGACGACCAAAAGCTAGAGCGACGGCGCAAGGTCTGAGGCATGCTGTATGCACCGATCTGTGCATATAATGCTGTGGTAGGGGAAGGGGTACAACAGCGAGTTACGGACTGGAGTTTATTTCTCATTTTTTCCGAATTTAATTTAGGCTCTCAGAAATAAGCGGCGTGGGGCAGATCGATGTCATCCAACACTAAATTCAAGTAATTTGAGCCCAGAAACGCAGATGAAATTCTACCGGGGTTAACCCCTTTAGAGCCGGAAGCGGTTTTTGGGGAAAAAACGACTTGAAAATAGTATAGGATACTTCTTTGTGGTAGTAAAAGGGTTAAGCTTTAAGAAGGGATTTAGACTCCCTACATATTATATGTACGTAGTTTTTTTTTAAAAGCTGGTTTTCCCTTTTGTTTTCTTCTTCTTTTCTTGACCGTCGACGTTGAAGCTCTCTCATGCTGCAAATTGGTTGGTCGGATGGCAGACATAATCGTGCGTTTCTCGATCCCAGTCCTCCTGCAGGCGAGCAGCATTATTTCCCATACTACATCTACAATAAACTCCAAGTTTTCACTCACCTGCAGGGACTGGGAACTGGGAATGAGAAACGCAGCTTGATTATGAGTGCCTTAACCCCTTTAGAGCCGGAAGCGTTTTTTGGGGACAATACTACTTGGAAATAGTGTGGGATGCTTTTTAGGTAGTAAAAGGGTTAATTTAATATCTGGAACAGAGAACACTCCAGTCCGACACTCTCTAATACCCGACAAAAAAAAAAAGAGAATGACACCGCTGCGGGGGGGGGGGGGGGG
>JAYJME010004548.1:0-10844 GCA_036873775.1 Costaria costata
ATCGATCAATCAGGTAGCGAAGGCGTTGGCGTCGACGCCGGCCATTCGCAGGGTCCAGCTTAGCTCAAACGAGATATTCACCTCGGGGGTTCTGGCCGTTGCGCGAAGCGTTCGGGACAAGAAGGACTTGGAGGTAAGGTTTAGGGCAAGGGCAAGAGTAGGGGCAAGGGTGCTACTTGCTCAAGCGTTCGACTCAAGCATGTTTTTTCTTATTTGTTCAATCGCGCGTGTGAAAAATGTAACGGCTGTGCGGTCAAACGGACTGCGCATCCGTTTCTCGTGGCGGGATGCCGTGCGCTCTCCTGCGCGTGGCGCCCACCCTCGACGGTCACGGTTGTTCCCTCATGGATAACGCGCTGGCGGCGTTGACACCCCGTACCTTTAGTACGTATGTAGTGTCTATCTACGCACCGGCGCCGATAGTTGTCGCCAATCGAGTAGCTACTCCTCACCGGGTTGTAATGTCCGTGGTGGCTCGATGCATGAAACAAAGCCCCGAGGGTTATTCTTATTGTGACCCAAGATCTGTGAAATTCACATGCATTTTTCATATTTTGGACGGTTTGGATGTGGTACTTGTTTCTAATTTGTTTCAATGCTGTCGATACTCGCACGCGCAGAGCTTGGAACTTAACGCGAATATGGTTAGCGAGGAGGGGCTCACGCGCCTAAACCGAATCCTGGAGTCGTCCGGAAAGGTAAGCCACGCCTCCATTTCTTTTCATTGTGGCAGTTTTGGTACTTCTTGAAAAGTTCAATTGAGGGCTATATCGGCAAAAGTACGTAGCGCATGTAGTAGCTGGCACCGATGAAAGGTTCGGGTAGAGTCACAAACAGGGCGAGCAAAACTCTTACAGCACACATGTCTAAGCTGCCTGCACTAGCGGCTTTACATCTAACTAAACCGCCTTTGCAATACAGTACAAAACCCAAGGTGTATATGTAGACTATTGAGGTTGTTCTTGCGGATACATATCCGCACAAGCTACTGCAGGTGTACGAGTATCTTGTTTTAGCATTTATGCGTGGGTCTACAAAATTGTTTTAGCCTTTTCACGCTTTCTCGGCAGACGTGTGGCGTTTTTATTACGTAAGCTAACACGAAAAATATGACCGCTTTTTTCCACAGGACCTGGTCCCTTAACCATGTCCAGTTTTTTCGGACTCTGATTCCAAGTACCTCAAATGGGTTTGCAGTTGTAAAGGGGTTCGGTGCTGCTGTAGTATTATTTCTCCCGTGCTCGCGGTATAGCCTGGAGAGCTATGACAGCTGCCTGGTTGCCCTGCACGCGCCGATTGAAGCTTGATTGTAGACGGCGTACGGAGAATTCCGCTTGCATTGTACGTACCTGGTACATAATTTTTTCTATCTGTAAACGGGGTATTGTAAGTTTCTTGTTGTTCTTGTTGCTGCTGTAGTTACTGATAGTGCGATGGTACTGGTTTCGCGACTGCGGCAGTAGAAGCCACCGAGATTATTGCCCACAGCAGCCATTGCGAGTACGCGCTCCGAAACTTGAGCTTCCGTTGGTCAGGGGGGCACCGCGCTTTGCAATGAGCCGGGTTCGCTTGCCTTTGCTTCGGGGGAACTAAAACGGCTGAACTCCATCGCTTCGCTTGTTTCCCGCTGTACCCTTCCCACCCTGTGCAGCTCGGCGCTCTGGGAGAAATGGACGACAACATAGACGACGAAGAAGAAGAAGAGGAGGACGACGAGGATGAGGAAGACGATTTGGAAGAGACCGGGCAGGCGGTAGAAGGGGGGGGAAGTGCGCCGGCGCCTAAGGTCGATGTGGAAATCGACGAGCTTGCGGCAGCCTTGGGAGCTGCTCGCGTTTGAGTTTCAATTTGAGTTAAAATTATGTGCTCACTCGTGAAAAGTTACGATTGTGTCTATTTTTATTTTTTTTTCACCTCCCAATGAATTCCGCTACAGTCGCTTGTGTCGCCCGTCTTTTGGGTTTCCGTGTGCAAACGTGCCAAGCATACGTGGGGTTGACGCATGCTGTTCGACCTGCATTTTGGATGTTTGAGTGCGCACGAATGCTTGGTCTACACTAAGCTCGCCCTTTCTCTTGATTTATGTGATGCGTGTAGAGAGCGCGTTTCTGTAGCCGCAGTTGTTTTCGTTTATCAACATCTTTTCACGGGAATTTTTCTGATTTGGGGCAAAGTTTCATGGTCGACGTCAGATGTCTTCGACGGCGATGACGTCACCCTGGGTTCGGAGTGTTGCAATTTTCGTGATTTCTGGCAGAGAACTGGAATTTGGAAGCAGGAAATTGCAAATTGGTCCTTTGATAGGCTTAACCATGGTGTACGTTGACGTTTCTTAAGCTCGCAGTTTTTGGCATGCTGTCGACAAGAAAGAGCGCCACACAGCGAGGGAAAAAGGGGAGCGCACGAGCGCAAGCCAAACTTGATAGCTTGGTTTCCCTTTGTCCTACGCCGGGCACAAATGAGCAATCATGCAACAAGATCGATCATTCAACAACAGCGCCAGCAGCAGCATTACCCATCGTTCAGCGGCAGCAGTATCGACTATTCAACAACGCAGCGGCGGCAGTAACATCAAGTAACCGCAGAATTTGAAACATCGAAATAGCAGGAGAAGGAGAGCCTCACGGCACACTGTGGCAAGTAGCTCGTGTGAGACGCAGCGGCAGAGGTCGCGTAATCCCTGTGGTTCTTGACAATAGAGTCGGGGTGTAGAGTAGGCTTCTCAGTACTTCTACAAGTAGAACCTCGCCCGTTGTGATATCATTGACCCCCCCCCCCCCCCTCTCTCCGTTGTTGTTGTGATTGCCGTTGTTGAGAGGAGGGGGTGATCGTATGTTCGCTGCCCTTGGCATTGCTTTGTACCGCAGGATAGTTGTATTGGACCCCCTTCTCTTGTGTGTCATGGACAGCGACAGACGGTGTCTCTCGAACTGCCAACCTGCCCAATTGTAGCAAACAGCCGTTTGATCTACGCCATCAACTGAGCTTCAAGATTGAAAACAATTACGCGTTGTTGTATTTGCTGTGACAGTAGCGGCGGGTCTTACGACGGGCGATTCTATTACACTGTCTGATCTGTTGATGGACTCCACTCCAGAAACACGTTTTTCCTGTTTTTCATCCGAACGATTCCGTGAGGTGGTGTTCCAGGATGCAGATTGTTTTGTTTTTTTTCGTAATTTTGTATTTTTTTGCCGTGTTTTGGATCTACACCCTATTATAGGAGGGATACTGACTGCGCCATGTACTTCCGTAGAGCACTAAACTGCTGCTTCTACGATATTTTTGCTTGTTTTTTCGGTATGGAGTCGGGAAAGTTAATGGAATTGTTAAATTCTGAAACCCAGATTCCAACAGATAGTACAGGTTATTGCTTTTTTTGTTGTTTCCTATTTTGTCTTGTAGCCTGAAGATCTGAGGACGTGGGATCGCGGACATTTTCAATACCGCGCAACTATATTGATGTGGTGATGGATGTAGTGACAGTGCACTCTTTGTTAACGCGGGTGGTCGTTTAGGATCTACACAGCTTACCTGTAAGGATGGATACTGATGAGATGTGCAGGGGGATACGTTCAATGGTCCATGCGTGGCATCAGACGAAATGATGGATGGTTGTACGACCAGCAAGGGTCCCGACTAAGTATGAGTTTCCTCTTTTTCTACTACTTGCGTTTTTGGTTATTTCCCCAATCATAGTTACACGTGTTATAGAGCATCACCCCCGACACGACTGCGCGGCAGTCGAGCTATACCAGAACGATGCTTTTGTACGAATACAATTATATGTCACCTTCGGCTTGAGCCATGTAGGTGCAAACCCTCGCAGGGCGTTGCTACCGAAAGATGGCCAACCAGAAAAAAAGCGCCACCCACAACAGAGAGCTGAAACGGTGCCGTGTATGGTCAATGGCAAGGGGCCTCCGAATTGGGATCAATCGATCAAATCATCAAGCAGCCCCCTTCCCGAGGAGCGGGGCGGGGGGGAGGGGCTGTCACGAACCGGAATTCTGACGAGAACACATCTAGCCGGGGTGTGTGTACTCATATCATGCATGGCCATAGTCGTATGGCCATAGATCCTCGCATCCCTGCAATGCAGGGACGGAGCACGGCGGGTTTGGAAGGGGGGGGGGTACAGAGTTAGATGCTCTGCACAACCTCGAATATATGCACTCTCCGCGTTATGTCGATCCGTAGCCCCCCCCCCCCTCGCCCCTCCTCTTCAGTCAGGCAGGAGGATTGCTCGTGCTCTACGATGGACCGTTTGCTTGATCGCTTTTCGGGAACCTTTTCTAGTGGAGCAAAAACTCGACATAGTTCCTGTCATCTGAACAGGTATACAGATAGACAGGTGTTTTCCCCCCAGGGCTCCCTTTTACCGAGACCCTGTCCACACGTGGTATTTACTACTATCAAGGATCAAGCAGCAAGGAACGTTGCTGCGGATCGGTCATCGCAATGGCCCGTACGGTACATCTAGCCGTACGAAGTAGAGAGTGCATCTTGGCGAGCCACCTCGACTACTCTCTTAAGTTTTCGTTCTTCAACCACTCTTTCCGTTCTTGTCTACCGGTACTCCCACCTGAACTACAGCGACATTCTTCGCTATCCAACGTTTAGGGCACGTTTCTAGATACCAAGCACCTGCTTCTTGTCGCACAATTGTTTCATAGCGAGCTGGCTCGGTAGTCTAACCGTAACCACTGCCAGCGCCAACCTTTCCAGTTACGAGTACCATCTGCAGAGATGCGCATTCTTCGCACCAATAACAGGTTAAGAGCCTCGTTTAAGTATTTACGCTATGAGTATATCAGGGTACGCCGGGGAGCGACGTCTTCGAGCACCCAAAACACGCTAGCTTCCTCAGACCGCTATGATTCAGCTGTCTCGGCAGCGTCTGGCTACTCGGATTGAGCCCAAGAAGAATCGCGTCGCGCGCCATCAAACAACCCCATAGCTCCTCAATAAGTATAGCACATAATGCTCCCTACGTAGTCGGTGAACACTTTTATCAGTAGTTACACTGAGTTACACAAAAAAAAGCAGTCCGCGTCAGTCGAAGACGCGCCGTCGAACCGCGATTGTATTTTGTCATACCCAGAAGATGGGTCGACAGTCGCCAGTGAGGCAAAAACTAGGCGCGTGACGTTCTTACGAGTAAACGCGACATCGTCCATCAACAATAATACTTGGAAACTAACCTCTCCCCCCTCCGGTCCCTCACCCCCCCAGCTGCTAGTCCATACATGGTAAATCGCAATGGGCTCTGCCCACTGGCACGAAGATGAGCGTCGCATCGGCCACCACCTTACACCAGTAATACCAGTAACGTACAAGAAGCAAAAAGTGCCAGCAAAAAAATGCGAATTCAACTACGGGCCGTGACAAGCCTAATCGTACATTTCGTAAAAAGCGTTTGGAACGCGTTGCATCCAGATATTAAAGGGCATCAACAACGCAAGAATTACGCAAAAATAAACGCTCCCCACCCACCCCCACCCCCTCCCCTGCGCCTCAGAGAATTGGCAGAGGCTAGCCTTGCATCGAAACCAGCTCTCTACAAACGAAAATCAAGAAGTGCTTGTCGGAACTCCGCTACATTACCCATCGCCTGTTTACACGGACAAAACGAGGTTCCACACCCGACGTGACAACAGTAAGAATAAGACTGCACCCAGCCCCTCGACGAGGCCCAACTCAACGCAAAGCAGCGAAATACACTGGCATTGTCCGTGTTAACCCTGGAGGGGGGCGGCGGGGGAGGGGGGTCGTATTACGATTATACCAGGCACCTGCTACATGGAACCCTTTTATAACTAAAACATTATTACAGTCTACTTCCAAGCCGTTTGTCCGCGAAACATGTGGCACAGCTCTAAACTGGTTCATCGAGGGTTCCCTGATGCTTTCTGAACATCAAGTTGGCCACCAGCTTCTTCCTTAAAGGGTGGAACCCGCTCTCGACCTCGATTTTCTCCGGCCCCTCTGCTGGGCGGACTGTGGGGAGAGTGACACCTTCGCTGACGTCCTCCGGGGGGTCGAGATTGCCGTCAGCCCCCTTCCAGTCCAACCCCGCCTCGAGGACTTCGATTCCGTCGAAGGAGTGCAGCATGTTGTGCAGCACGCAGCATGTCAAGAAGACGTTGTCGACGCACTCTGGTTTTTTGTAGAGGCAAGGGGCTTTCAAGATCCTGAATCGACCCTTGAGGCTCTCAAAAAAGCGTTCGGCGTCCTTATGAACGCTCTGGTGGTGCCGCTTGTAAGCCAGTTCCGCCTGGGTAGCTGGGACCTGCGCGGGGCATTGCAGGCACCTGAACTGCGGCTGACAGGGGGGCGAGAGCGGACAGGCGTAGATACATTTACCGATAGACACGCCTCAGTCAAACTCCGTAGTATCGAAACGATTCCATGTCTTTGTCTGGTACGATCGAAGCCGGACATTATGCTCACGGCTATTCAGACCTGGCACAGTTTGGGCCGGAGATAACGCGGGCGAAGGCTTTTCGCGGGGCTCTACTACGGCATCGTTGAAGGTCTACGTTACCAAGCACCCCGCAAGAAACCAACACAAACCCAACCGCGCGTCATAGGCTTTTCCGTGTAGCTGAGTGTGTTGCCACGATTCCAACCTTGACAACGACGCACGCATCCTACTTGTATGACTCTTAAACAAAAAAACAGCACGGTACGACCACGCGGCGGGATACAACGCTCAGCAGCAGTAAGCTTCGCGGGTGCAAGCGATGCTGGTGCCGTGGTGTCATCAATACACGACCGTACTTAAACGATTAATATCGAAGTACAGCCAGTGGGTGTAGATAAACAAGTGGAACACAATGAAACTACAGCGACACATACAGCAGTAGTAAATAGTGTCCGGGGGGGTGCTACCGCTGTATTCAAGACTTGTACATAGACTTGTACATAGCCAGCACGACAAGTTAAACTTCCGCGAGTTTTATTGGGCAGTCCCTGGCGATAGTTTCTATAAGTAATTTTCGTTGGGACAACGCCGCCGCCTTACCATAGACAAAGGGATTTCGCCCAAAGTTTTCTGATTGAGCTGTTGTTTTAAAGGGGATCTCTGATTGGTGATAATTATTGAAGGACGAAGACGCGCGACGTTCACCAAGGTGGCGCCACTTTCTGTCCCTCGAGGTTTTCGCCAGAGATGACGTCGCCATTTGTCGGTTCGATTTGAGAAGGCAAAATCTCGTAAATCCTTAAGGGATGGGGTTCACTTTGGAGTTAGGAATGCCGCCGGCGCCTCACCAGGTAATGCTCTCCTCCGGCGAGAAGCCACAGGCCTTTCTCCGTGACATCCTCGCCGTTCTCGCTTTTCAGAGAGAACTCCACGTCCTTGTAGTCACCGTCCCGAACCTCTTTCAAGAAGTCGTCTGAACGGGCGATGGTACTGTCACTCTGTGCCCCGGGAACGCCCTTGGCGACCGCCAGGCAGCGCCCGGAGCGGTCGACCGTACACTCGTAGGCGAGTGTCGGCAGTCCCTCCCTTCCAAGGTAAGCCTCCCGTCCAGAGTATGGCGCGTGCTGCCAGTGGACGTGGGTGACAGCGGTCGTGCCCACGGCTCCGGGAAACCCGGCGGCCTCGAACTCTTTCAGCGTGTCCGCCAGAGCCTGTTCTGTTGGCTTCGCGACCGTCGTAGGGTAGAGTTCTTTCGCGTAGCGCTCCATGAATGCGTGGAAAATTCGCTGCACCGTCGGCACGCTTAACCTGGACATTTGAGAGACGTCGTCGAAAGAGTTTCCTTTGCCGAGTACGTAGAGGACAGCCAACACCTGTGTTGCGTAGATAAGACGGAAGGAAGACGTACCGTGCAATGCAATGCTTAGCATGAGCAAATGTAACGTGCAGAGACCTGTATTATTCAATGCCACAGCAGTACTTGCGCGACATGCAGGAACGCCGGACACTGCGTGCGGCACTTTTTACTAATGCTTTGAGTTAATAGTATCAGCCCTAACGAAAATAGTTCTTGCCCTGAACAACGCATGGCACGCTTCGTCGTTGCTGCTCGCTTCAGCGTACTCTTCCAACCAGCCGAAGTGTATCCAGGCATCTGAAAGAGGCGGCGGGTCCCCCGCCCCCACCTTTGTTCCTTGCTTCGCTTCGGATGGATCTGTGTGACCAGGGCGGGCCTGGCCTTTCGCAAGTTACTAAATTACACCGCGCCAAAGATAGAGACCCCTTTCGAGCTGGCTGAAGCCGGATTCCACGACCGCCAACCGAGATCGCCGACAAGAAAGAGACCAGGATCGGCGACTTTTGTTTTGGCCAATCACGGCAAACCAACACATCGCACTTTCCACAAACGCACACAAGTGGAAGGCAGTTGCAAATGCCCTGATGGGCGAGTTCCTAGCCCCAGCTATATAAAACTGGTACCTGGTATATTTTTCTGTGTCGAAGTCGTCCGAATAAGGCAACCATTCGCCTTACATACGCATATAGGCGCCTTACACCTTACGAGGTATATACATATCGGCACGGCTATTTGCAACACCGGTGTCGTTATTCTATATTTACGACACCGCGCCAAGTTCGCGGCACACACCCCGGATGTGTCAGGCACCTCAGCAATTGTGTCAGCAATGGTCTAGGGCTATCATTGAAGATATTGTGTGGAAAAAACGGCCCAGTACTCCAGGAGATATGTGCTAACGGCGTGCACCCGCAGAATGTTTGTTCAAACGTGTTTAAGCGGTATCATATGAACATACCAGGCGCCGATTGAACAAACATTAGCCTGAATATTCTGCGGGTGCACGCGGCTAGCACACAAAATATATACCAGGTATACGAGTACATCTCCTTGTGTACTGGGCCATTTTGGCGACACGACGGCTTCAATGATAGCCCTACACCATGCTCACACACCTGTCGTGGTGACTGGCCCATCCGGGGTGTGCGCCGCGAACGGTGCGGTGTCGTAAACAACAAGGGATCCCGACACCGGCATCGCAAATAGCCGTAGTGTACAACATACACTATGTATAAGTACAGCACGTACTTCTTACATATAAGGCCAGTGGCATGAAGCGAGTCGCCATATACAAGCTCCTATTCTAGTTGTACCAAGCGATTTTAGATGTCGTTATAGCTACGAGTAGAGTCCAGTCGCCTTCTGGTGCTTTGAAGTTTTAAATGTCGCTTTTCTAAATGTATATTATGCATGAGTATCAAATGCATTTTTTTGGACGTTTGCTTGCTCTTCTCCGCCGGCCGCGGGTCTTTTGTCCCGCTTCTCGTTGCGGCGCACGCAGGAGTCCCGCCCGTACACTAGGGCGCACGTTTGGGTCCCGGCCGACCTCCATGGCGCGTGCTCTGGGCGCCCAAAGTCGCGCGAGTTGGCTCTTTTTAAAGGGATTGCGTGCCGCCCCGCCAAGCCGAGCAGGGCTATGGAAACCCAATATGTATGCAGTTCTTATTTTTTCGCTTTGCTGTCTGCTGCTGCATCGGCTGTACCACACCGCCCTCAAAATACCAGGTATAATGTGAGGCAGCCGCATTACAACAGCAGCCTTCAAGCTTTTCCCTTTGTGACAGCGACGGTTGGTGCTTCTGCGTGTGTGTACGCGTGTGTATGTGAGTGTGTGTACCATCCTATTAATATAACCTACTCGTAGAACTAGGAACACCCAATCAAGAAGAGTGGTGCAATTTTAGTTTTGCATAAAATTGCTGCTGCTGTATCTGTACTACACCGTCCTCCAAGCTCTTTACCTTGTGGCAGCCACGGTACAACAGCAACCGCACTTCAAGTTCTTCCCTTGGTGACAGTCACGAACGGTGCTTCTGTGTGTATGCGTGTGCTATCCTAAGGAACACAATCTGGACGATTTCACCCCATGCTTCCCGTGATTTTCAAAAGTACCCGCGCACAACACGTCAGTTGTCCAACAGCAGCCGTACAACAGCAGCGCACCTCACAAAGGCTCATATATATATCATAGGAACGCCCGTGTTCCCTCCACCTTCTCGACTTGCGACACCGCGGGATTTCAAGTATACCATACCCCGAAAGGGGAACCACGCTGTAACCTTCAACACGAATACGAGTCGCTTATATCGGGCGCCCCACTTTGTAATGAGGATGTTGAAGCCGAGGGAGCGAAGCGACCGAGAAGGTTCAAATAATCCTCTTTCTATGATCGGCCGTGTACGTATTACAAAAAAATGTCGAAACACGAAAATGTTGTGAGGGCTACTTTATTTAAGGTCGTGTTACATAAAACACCGTCCGTGACTCGCAAAATAAGCACAAAGTCAGAATGTTTGCGACGCACACTCAATCCATGGTGATGCGCCTGGGGTCGGAAGAACCGTAAAAAGTATGACGGACCTTCTCTCGCCAGTCTCGTGTCAAGCCGTCAAGAATTTCGGCGAGGGAGCTCGGATAGAGTGGCCTGTATTGACTGGCCTCAGGCCTGCGTGGTGGAAATTTCGAAAAGCCAGGCGGAGCTCATCTTTTGATCTAATTTTGAATTATGTTTGAAGCAGGCTCCAACAACGCCCTCCATCCTCGCGAACGAGAGCATTTCAGTGAGCAGACTTGACAGGGGCGCTAAGGTATTGGTCATGGCCGGTTCGGATCCGGTGGGTGGCTGTGCGGGCGCCTTGTGGGTTGCAGGCTGAGCAATTGTTTTTTTAAATGGGTTGTTTTTATTTTATGTAACCGTCAAATTTGTTTTGCGCAAGAAACCTACTGCCGTACACAACACCAGTTGCTGCTGATGCGTTGCTGGAGGTCGATTTTAAGGCAGCACCGCCGGTACTTCTTCTGTCCCCCAGAGTAGTAGGCCTTGCACTTCTACTAGATCGG
>JAYJME010004549.1:0-10843 GCA_036873775.1 Costaria costata
ATATGAGTACACCCCCCCCCCTCCCGCCGACTCTTCCAGGTGTTGATTTCCAGTCAAACTCTCTGCGCTCCCGAGAAGTGTTCAAGGGAACCGAGCACGACCTCGACTACGACTATCTGGTGATAGCAACCGGTGCCCAGAATAACACTTTTGGAGTGCCTGGCGTTAGCGAGGTGCGCCAATCGAAGAGACCACCAAAGCAGAGAAACTGTGTTGACTTTGGACATATACCTGTTCCATGTTCCCGGTGTCGATCAATAGTGCGAAGCGTGAGAGGAGTGCCGTGTGGAACCTCATCGCCCATTTTTAACCTTTCACCACGACACGTGACAGTTTCGTTGAAAGCAACCTGCTCCTGACCGCGCCACGTGACGGCTGTGTCGAGGGTCCTATATATTTATTGGATTAATTAAGTGCTTGGTAAAACTCTTGCGTTTGTGCGGTTCGGAATGTATTATATCTCTCTTCGGAGACGCCGATTGCCGAGGCTTGATGGGCACTATCAATACATTGCTGCATGGGCCCATTCTGTTGAATGTACCCGGAGTACAGTTCTGATATATCGCACAATCGTGTGCGGAGGAACACGTATAGGATGGTAGGCTTGTTTATCCCGGGGATATTTAGGAGCTGGATGTAACTGTCACAGTGACCAACATCTGATGTCCCAGGTGGACTCGTCTTCACTCTGATATAATCCAATACGACTCTTTCCAACCATGATCATGAGTGCTGTTTATCTTGCCTAACTGCATAAGATCTGTCACGCCATGGAATATCGATCACGCTAGCGTGGCAGTTAATACTCTCTGGGCTAGAGGCAGCGGTTCGAGCGATTCCTGTCTCGCAAAGATGGAGCCAATGGTCGAGATCGGTTGATATGCCAGCAAGGTTGGAAGAGCAATCCCGCGCACTGCAAAGACGAAGGAGTTGGAAAAAGAGTGAGCTTCTCGGAGAGGCGAAAGTCGGTAGAGAAGCTCGGAGACCCGCCATCGCCGCATTCGGTAGAGAGCAATAGACTCCATTGAGCCGGTTTGTCGAGAACCTAACAGCGGCTGCAGAGCGTCGGGGGAGCGCTGGAGCGACCTCGTCGTCAATCGTGCCAAGGGGGAACGGGGGGCACACGCTCTGATCGCCGGCGGCACTGACCATGGAATGACGGGTGTCGACGATGGGAGCAAGGACAGGGGACGACACCGAAGGAGAGGATGGGGGGACGGAGGATTTGGCCAATAGCAGCAACAGCAGCACGTAGCGGCCAACAGCAGTGGCAACCGGGGTGGCACGAGCCCGGCCACTATGGCCATGGCGGTGGAAGTTTCGGATGGCAGGGCCTAGGGCATGATGGTAGACCTGCCTGCAGGGGGGGCAGTTGTACAACGCCGCAGTACGCACCCCCGCCCGATGGCTACGTATACTGATCATCATACACGTTAAACCCCTAGGCGGTACGCCAGCGATTCGTTCCGACGACCCTCGTGAGAGATGCCACTGCTGCAACCAGATTGGTCGTCGCCACCAGGAATGCCCGGTGCACGTCGTCAACATCATGAATGGCCATGGTTCCAGTCGCGCCAACTTCGCCAGCGTTGACAATAATGCAGTCCGGCCTACCATCGGCAGGTCCCGAGGTGGTGACTGAGAGCCTTCTCCGACTAACCCTGCTGTCGTAGGTCCTTTTCCTGGTGAAAATCCCTGCTCTGGCCTTTCATACGCGCCGGCATCCGCACCTCCCCGCAAGGCCCAAGTTCTCGGACAACATGGTGTGGTATCGACGGCACTCCAGGCGAAGATGCGGCAGGCGAAGACTCGGCGAGCGGCGGAGGTGGCGGCGGAGACCCAACATGCGGTGGCGGCGGCGGTACAGCAGGTGGCGGTTCGGCACACGGTGGCGTGGTATACGCTGGCACATGCCACATACCGCACAATCGTCAGTTCTAGTGGCGTCGGCGCAGCAGCAGACGAAGTTGCCCCCCCGCGTGCTGTCGGCGGTGGCGCCACTAGTGGGGTGTGAGGGTACACCCGCGTCATGTCGTGCGAGTGATACATCGCACTGGTGGACGGCTTCAACACCTTGAAGCCGTCGGATGAGTGCATGTATCGGCCATGCAGGTAATAGCACGCAACTGTCTGCGGCTGGGACTTCTCCTCACGATTCACCCGTACGTAGCTGGGTTGGACAAAAAGCGAGAATCCCCATCTCCGACAGAGAACCGTAGTATGCCTCGTGCGGCGGTATGGTGCGGGTGTTCGTCGTGGTCGCCAAGCGGTTCATGCCTTCCACTCCTCAGGGGATTGCCTCCAGCCAAAGGTGACCGCCATGGGCGGAGTGGACGTTCTTGACTGCCTCGAGCTAGACACCTGGAAATAACCGGGAAAGCTCCATTTGGGTGGCGTGGCCGGCCTTGGCCGTGTTCCAGATACTGCTCTCGACAGGGGTATTTTTGTGTTTGAGGGTCCCCGAGGCTTTGTTCTCATGGTGGATGCCGCGGGCGTGGCAATTGCCTACGTACGCGCCGCTGGTGAATTCGCCGTCCGCGCGGAATTCGCAGGTCCGACCTTCTTGAGGCTGTACGGTCACATCAACCTTGAGGCGCTGTCGGTAAACATGATCACGTGCTCCGATTCGCCGATGGAAGCTTCGTACGGCCCGGCGAGGTCGATGTGTACCAGTTCATCAGGAAACTTTCCCGATGAGGACGTCGACCTTGACACTCTCGCTCTTATCTCCTTCGTGGTCGAACATCCAGCGCAGGGAACGAGCTCTTCTGTGAGGAAGATACCATGTTGTCTTGCCGTTGCCCGCGACGTAGATTCGTTGGCAGTCCGTGACATGAAAGGTGTTAATGTCCACCTCAGGGACAAGGCGCTTACCGATGGAATAATTCCGTTTGCACGGGGGGCCAGTACTGCAGCTGCCAGCTCGTTTTTGGTAACAGGAGGCGCAGGGGGGGCTGATACCGACGGCTCCACACGCTGTCCTACGGCGGGCGTGAGGGGAAAACCACCGAAGGGCCGTAAATCATCATCCAGTTGTACTGTATGTGAAGGCGGGAGAAAATCATCCACATGCACTCCGTTCAGCTCTGCTGCACACGGGGGCGGGAGACAATCATCCACATGCACTCCATCCAGTTCTATTGTCTGTGGGAGCCGGGGAAAATCATCCATATGCTGCTCCCATAGACATCATAACTGGATGGAGTGCATGTGGATGATTGTCTCTTGCTCCCGTGTAGAGTAGAACTGAATGGAGTGCATGTGGGTGCCTTTCTCTCGCCCCCGCGTACAGTAGAACTGAATGGTATTTACGGCCCTTGGGTGATTTTTCCTTAACGCCCACTGTAGGGCACCGTCTAGAGTCTTCTGTATCGCCCCCCCCACACCCTTTGTTGCTAAAAACGAGATGGCCGCTGCAGTACTGGCCCCGGGCAAACGGGGTTCTCTCATCGGTAAGCGGCTTGTCTCTGAGGTACCGGTAGACATGAACGCCTTTCATGTCGCTGACCCCCATGCCAACGACTCTATTATGAGGGCAACGGCAAGACAGCACGATGTCTGCCTCGCGGGAGATCTAGTCCCCTGCGCTGACTGTTGGATGGTGGAGGGGACCAGAGCGGGAGTGTCGAGGTTGACGTCCTCACGGGACATGACGTGGGTGTGCCCTCGCACCTGGCTGGTGGCGCCGCCGCTGACAGGGCGGGGGGGGCGGGGCGAGTTCGTCCGTTGCTGCGCCGATGCCACCGGAACTACCGGATGTGAGGTATGTGCTAGCGTGTGCCGCACCGCCACCTGGCACGCCGCCTGCCGAGTCTTTGCCTGTCGCGTCGATGATGGCGGAGCATGAGGACATCGAAGCCGCACTCAACAACGATCGGCCGCCCCGCACCTCCCCCCCACCGTCCTGAGGGAGCTGGTTGAGGGAGCTGGTTGTGATGGGAGTGATTACCCGATACGCACGTGCGGCCTGAATTGCAACATGCTGATTACTTGACGAAACTGTTGAGCACGGAGGCGTTTCAGTTTGACTGCAACTGTGCCATGAACATGGGATGGTTCTGATGTTGGTTTGTCTGGAATGGAGGAGTACCGTAGGGTTGCGTTAAATCGAAACTGATGAATATTGGTGGAGAGAAAGGGATCATTGTTTGATTGGGGGATGTTTTAGGGTAGCGGAGAACATACTACAGTAGATGGAGGAGACGATTGGTATCACGTCCGAGTTACAAGTATTTGACGTGACAGCTGGATAATCTGCACATCGACGTAAATGTGGTATTATAGTACTTGAAAAATCGCTATTTTGGGATATTGGGAGTCTATACATTTAGGAGATACCAGGTTTGTCTACTGGATTTTGGACGGTTGGAAGATTGTAGTGTTGTTGGTTAACTTATTTCCGTTTTACGTTGGCAGATAATATATTGGTTCTGAAGTTATGTGCTTGATTAACTGCCGTTTTACCTGGCAATGGTGACGATATATGAACGTTCTTAAAGGGGGGTTTCCATCTGCGGGACTGTTGTAGTTCATTAACGCTGTTCGGTATTTTTTGGGGTTTTGGTTTATTTGGTTTGTCTAGTGTTACGTGTAATATGATAGACGGTTTTTCACGTGATTTTTCCCTTCTTTTACAAGTAAATGGCTATACTATGCCAAACACCGAGCAGGGGGGCTGTTGAATATGCTCAGAGTACAGTTGTGAGATATCGCACAGTCGTGTGCGGAGGAACACGTATAGGTGGTAGGCTTGTTTATCCCGGGGACATTTAAGTACTGGATGTAACTGCTATGATGGCCAACGTCCGACGTCCCAGCTGGACTCGTCTTCACTCTGATACAGCCCAACACGCGTCCTTCCAACCATGGTCATGAGTGCTGTTTACCTCGCCTACCTGCACAAGATCTGTCACTCCCCAGAGTATCGATCACATTCAACGAACTTAACGTTTTGTGTGTGCGTTGCAGGCGCCGATTGGGTGCTTACTAATACTTGGGCTTCATGGGCACTATCAATACATTGTTGCATGGTTCCATCCGAGGAAGTCATCGTTTTGTGTGTGACGTCGTGCACGCGCCGAGCTGCCTACTGCACCCTGCAAGCCGTGATGATGTTGTTGTTGTCGCCCTATGGTACCCCCCCCCCCTCCCCTCCCGCCTGCGCTCTATCCCCCAAGGAGAACAACGTATTTTTTCTCAAGCAGTTGGGCGATGCGCGCAACATTCGCAACAGGCTGCTCGAATGCTTCGAGAGGGCGGCGAGTCCCTACATTTCGGACAAGGAGCGAACCAGGCTTCTCTCTTTTGTCGTGGTTGGCGGAGGCCCCACCTCTATCGAGTACGCGGCCGAGCTGCACGACTTTTTGACGACCGACGTTAAGCGGTGGTACCCGGACCTGCTGAACAAGGTGATGCTATGAATGGGAAAGTCCGTTATCGCGTACGCTTACTCGTACCAGTCGTAAGTATGCTATAATAGTACTCCATGCCACTTCTCATTGACTAAATAGGCTGCGTTGTGCCTGTTACAGCCCTTAACGCTTTTGTTGCTGCAAAAATTATTCTGCTACTCTAATTCCATGTAGCTGGTCGCCTAAAACGCGATTGCGATTCTAAATGGGTTCACAGGGTTAGGTAATGGGTGTCTTCTCCGCTATATATCTCCCAAACTGACGTCCGGCACAGCACTTTTGTAGTGGACGAAAAAAAGGCATGTCGCCATCGGCTGCTTACGAGGAAAGTGTCAGGAAATATCTACAGTATGTATCGCGGATAGCGTCTACCCACCACAGCTCCAGAAAGGTTACATGATTTGGGCCAGAAGGAGGCAATTCTGATTCTGACGCTTCCATGATTTGGGCCAGAAGGAGGCCTATGTTGCTGCACGCTCATGCTTCTCGGCAACGGGTCAGCGTGTTTCCTTGTTCTTGATGCACGCCTGGTGGGCACACGGCTGAACGCAGGATTTTGCTTGCGTCATGCGATTGTTGGCTTAGACGGTTGTCGACTTTCCGAGATGTTTACCGCGTACAAGGTTTGGTTGAATCGTTTCTGGCCGGGACGTCCGAAGAGTCTCCGGGAACACGATCCCGATGCAAGGCAAGGCGCTCCCCTATTGCCACAGGCCTGCTTTTCCCCCCTTCCCGGACCATACCTCTCACACCAGACTTGGGGACAACCGTCAATAATCAGTATTTTTTATTCGTCGAGATCTGTGCCAATTACTGATGTTTTCTTATTTATTTACTATTAATAGCTCATGACGTTATTTGTCAAACATTGATTCGCGCGGCAGGTATCGGTGCAACTGGTGGAAGCAAGTGATCACATCATGGGTAGCTTTGACGAGAAATTGATCGACTACACAACGGGGCTCCTGAAGAACCGCAAGGTCAGTTCCCGCTTTGTGTTCGATTGCGACCCAGTTGCCAGCAACTTTTTTGCCGCTTGGCGCGTCCTATATCCTATCTCCTGTCCGCCCGCTGGCCGGCCGTGCGAAGGTTTTCGACGGCATTCGCCAAGCGAATAGTACCGTTGGCAGCAGTGCGTCTGTTGGAACGATAACGCAGTATAGGCAGCAAGCACAATACACGAGCAGGTACGCTGTTGGGCGACCGCCTGCGACTGTTCTTGGCAATTAGGTGACTTGGTATTGCAAGCGGAATCTTTTCTGCCCACTTGCGCGAACTAACCCCAACGAAGCGAAATCGACCATCTCGACCACCGGATCTTGCCGACCCGCGAATTGCCCGTTTGAGGCTTACAAGAAACCACCGAACACGTTTTTTCGTTCGCTTTTTTGTTTGTCTTTTGTGTCTTGTCGATGGGTAGGCTCGTGAAGGTGCACGTCAAACCTAAGGCGCCACCGCACGCGGCACAGTTCCGCCGTCGGTAAGAGCCGAAGCCCCAGCCTTCGGTGAATTTCAAAGCTCGAGACAGCGAGAATATCCACAAATATCGGTTAAGCTCGCCATATGCCTGGTTCCCACCCGCTATCTCTCCTCCCACGCCCGTCTTTTGCACACGCATGCTTTCACACCGAGGAAGGTTCAAGTCCACCTCAATACCTCCGTCGAGTCGGTCCGTCACTCGGAGTGTACCCTTGGCGACGGGCGTACGCTGCCCTTCGGGCTCATGGTGTGGTCGACCGGACTAGCCCCGATTGACCTGGTGCGGGACATGCAGGGGGTGAAGAAGGAGAGAGGGAGAATTGCGATTGACGGGCGGTTGAGGGTGCCGGGAATGGAAGGCGTGTTTGCGATGGGGGATGCCGCCGTTGACCCCGATAAGCCACTGGGACCCCTCGCCCAGGTGGCTGACCAGCAGGGGAAGGTGAGGTAACCCGGTTCACGTTTTTACACATTTTATTTGCGACACGACGCATGTATCGAAACATGCCCTGTGTGTGGCGGGCGATACTTTTGACGCTAGGACGTTGTTGTCGCGACGCGTGTGCCTTGAACGAGCCTCAATCGAGCTGTCCTGGCTTCACCACGCTGCGACAGCTTTGGATTCGACTTGTTTGCTTCGGTGACATGGATTTGGTCTCCTAGCGAGGCGGAGATGTTGCAACGGCGTAGACGAATCGCCTCGTAAGCATGGGCATCTGCCTGGAATGATTATACCTATTCGTAAGTTGGCCTGCGCGGGGGGTAACGGTTTCAGGTTTACGCGCCATTCCATTTTAAAGTCAATGGAAGATGGGACACAAGGCCGATTGGAGTAACTCAACCTCTCTCCACGTATCTGCTCTGCTCTTTCAGTACCTGGCGAAGCTTTTCTCCAACGCTGACCCCCTAGCTGGAGACATGCCTCCTTTCCACTACCGACACCTCGGCAGCATGGCCCAAGTAGGCGACTGGAAAGCCATCGCAGACTTAAAGGGCATTGGCGGCAGCAGCGGTGCCGGTGCTTCTAAAAGCGGCCCGCTGTTGGGGGGCTTCTTGGCCTTCGCAACATGGCGGAGCGCGTACTGGACCAAGACTGTTAGGTGGGCGGGAAAGAGTACTTCAAACTTGAGAAGGAGAAAATGACTACATCACACGACGGTTGCAGCATCAGCAGCACAAAGCACTATTGGGTTAGGGCATGTGTTAGGGCATGTTAATTTTTGTGTCCGAGCTAAACGCAAGTAGTTGTACGACACGTACACACCATGATGCTACGATACTCGTTCTGCTGTGCGCTCACACTAGATGATACATGGTTGATAAGACGGCAGCTATGGTATTTGTGGTCGCAATGGTTGGGGCCAGTAAGGGTGAAGTTGCTGCCGTGCGCGGCACAAAAGGAGTACGGTGCGGTTATCTCACACTTCTTGATATAACGTTCTTCCTTATGTCCTAGGCCACTTGGTGTCGAGTACGAGTAGAAGTGAGAGATCAGGTGGCTGGCACAGACTACATGTAGCCCCCCCTGTTCCCGACGCCCGTAACGCCTGACAGAAACGTTCCGTACTTAAGAATACTACATACCATTTTCCCCTATCTACTGCCTCATTTTTACTTATGTACAGCACTCCGTAACATACACAGCAGTGGCGGAATTGCGCCTGCAGTTCGGTGGAAAACTTGTGTTAAATTAAAGTGGGATACACTTTGCCGCACTAAGTGCACTATAAAATATAACAGGTCGAGTGAAGGAAGGCCGCCTTCACGGGAGTGATTCGTTGGGTTGTTTGTGGAGTCGAGATGGGCTAGATTCAACATATTGTGGCGTGCTCGCGCGCCATGGACAAGAAACCTTGGCACGATTGTCGCTTACTTGCGCCGTTTAGTATACCTGGTGTACTGACGTTAATTTAGTGATTGGCGAATGAAGATGGTGATTGTCGGCTGGGGATTGATGGATGATGGTTGACAGATGATTATTGGTGATTGTTGGCCGATTAGCAATGATTGATGACTGATTTTTGATGGTTGATCACTGATGAGTGAGGATTGACGCCCGCTCTATCTTTATGTAGGTCCCATCGCTTCGTATTGTGTCCATCTCCGTCAGGGCATTCGCGGGCGACGGTCAGATTTTAACTAAACCTGCCCCTACCCCGCCCGCCCCCGCGCGCTGTCCTTCCTGCTGCACTTACCAGCATCGCCAACAAGGCTTTGATCCCGATGCATTGGTTCAAGGCATGGGCTTTTGGGCGAGACATCAGCCGCTTCTAAGGGACACCCTTACCCTTGTCGTCGTGCGGGTGTGGATGGTGGGCGGGGGTTGGGCAGCGTAGCCTTGGCGCCCAACGCGTTCCTTCTTTTTACGTGGTCGTGTTGAATTTCGTTTTGCCTATCATGGTGTTTTTGTTTTTGGGAAATGTTTTTTTGTGGTTCTTTTGAGTACGCGGTACTAAAACTGTACGTGGCTCTAATTGGGTGACGGCAAGCTATGATACTCCAACAAAACTCAGTGATTGAAAGTGTTCAAATTTTGTATTTAAATGGGCACTGCTTGCCAATTCCCACGCACGTTCATATCGATAGCTTTCTCATGGAAAACATGCGAATCTGGTAGTTGGCTGCGCACACGACCAAGAAGAGAACGCTGCAGGATTGATGGGTTTCGCCCTTGCTCAGGGAAGAGCGCCCCAAGCCAGCTCGCTTGTAACAAATTGTCGTGTGTTTTTTAGTCCGTTTTTTTTGTCCAGTCGTGAGTTATTGGGGCACCAGAAGCAACGCTTCTAAGTACAACCACTAGTATTGATAGTGAGAACAGCAGTCTACTTAATGTACTCAGGTAGCAGGTTTCTCGGGCGTGCGCACGCCGCCTTTGGTACTGTTACCGAATAAAGTTTACCCAAGAGTGTGAGAAACGACCGAAGAGCGCCTCATTCTCTGTGACGGTAGGGGCGTTTTGCTCCCAGGTTTGAGGGTAGCAGGGGGCGAATTTTTCGCCAAACGAAGCCACGGCGAGGTATGATTGATGGCGACATGGCCGAGCTTGCTCAGAGGCAGCCGCCGCAAGGCGCTTGAGTTTAACTTGATGTGTTGATGCGTCGTGCTCTGAACATTTACTACAGGGAAATGCGTTATCCATACGGAGGGCCTGCATATATTTTGTGTTGTCGTGCTGGTACATAGGAGACCGTATTCGATACCGGTACCAGGTACTTAGTTCTCGCGGAGGTGGAGACAACTACAACAACAACAGCATCTTCCTCAAGGTTTAAGGTTCCGTTGTATCACTCGCGTTTGCAGGGTGCTGTTTTTTTTGTATGATCCAATCTGGTGCTGTTTCTGATGGTCGGCTGAATAGATAGGTGGTGCTCGGCTATGCCTCGCCGTAAACCCTGTCCCCATTACGGATCGACCTTCCAAGAAGCACGCAATTCATACACATGCCTATTCTGGGACCTTCTACGTATGATACGTCGGGACTTACTCATACAGAACGCGATTCTTGTTTTGGGCAAGACTTTTATTATTATCGGGGGCAGGGTGAGCCCTACTCTACTTTCAGTATGAAAGTCGTTTTGGCGTGCTTCGTGCCAAAGTCAAGCCAAAAATGCTCGCGTAATGACTGAATGTTAGGGCAATACCAGGTACTTATAACTAAGCACTTCAACGTAGTAGCAGCCTGTTGTGTCTGATGAGCTGTTCGTGCTGACTCATGAAATACTCGAGGAAGCGCAAATCCACGAACTATCAATATAAGATGAATCAACTGCGCGCCAACCTTCGAGAGGCTACGAAGCCTCTTCTTGGAGCCAGGAAAAGGAAGAAGGGAGACAGTTTTCTGGTCGGATGGGGCTTGAATAGAGCCGAACACCTCACGGAGTTATTGCTGTGTTCACAGAAGGGCGGGGGGGGTGTACTCAATTCGTGCATGGCCGTAGTCGTATCTTGCATGG